>JAWLRI010000448.1:7969987-7999332 GCA_034781795.1 Crypturellus tataupa
GGCCTCACCAGGGCTGAGTAGAGGGGTAGAATCACCTCCCTCGACCTGCTGGAGACGCTCCTCTTAATGCACCCCAGAATCACACTGGCCTTCTTGGCCACGAGGGCACACTGCTCTCTCATGATCAACTTGTTGTCCACCATGATACCCAGGTCCTTCTCTTCAGAGCTGCTCTCCAGTAGGTTAGTCCCCAGCCTGTACTGGTGTCTGGGGTTATTTCTCCTCAGGTGCAGGACTGTGCACTTGGTCTTGTTGAATTTCATGAGGTTTTTCCATCTCAACTTTCAGAAGGTCGTACTAGTTATATTTTAATTGTTACATCCATGTGTGGCAATTATATTCAGGTAGAATACTCTGAGGTAGAATTGACTGAAGAACTTTTCTTAAACAGTCCAAATCTGTTCTATAAGGAACCTTTTAATCAATGTCTATTGATTAAAGGTTCCTATTGATTGATGTACCATTTAATCAGTTTCTATCAACAGACTGTTGCCATCATGTTATTTGCAGAGATGTTGAGTGTCAGGAGGCTGGGAGCAACTCGCTCAGAACTTCACTTGTACTTCCTGTTGGATTTGGATGAGGTTTCCCGCTTACCATCACAGTCAGCTAATCATTGTTCATGGTTGCCACAACTTCCAAATAATGCAGTTGCTACGAGCTGAGCAGACCCTCCAGGGTGGCTCTTGCAGGACTTGACTTGTGTGAGGCTGGGCTTGTTGGCTGTAGCTTAGCCTTGACTGTGCCAAACCTGAGCTGATTCTATTTGAATTCAGCTGTGTGCAACTATATTGCACCCCCAAGGCAAAGAATCCATTTGCAAGGAGATTTCAGCTGGCTTAGGCTGGAACCAATTAAAGTGTTCAATATCTTAAATATCTTGTGCTCTGCACCATGGAAAAACAGGTCCCAAAGCTTGTTTTGGGAGCTCAACGGGGCACAAATTTATGCAGGTTGGAGTGTGTCAGGAGCAGAGCCAAATCAGTGGCTCTGAACTGAAGCCATCTAGAGAAACCATTCACAGATAATTGAGTTGATTGTGTTACTTTAAGCCTGGCAGTCAGTCCACCAGTTTCAAGTACACATCTGACACCGATTATTTATGCTGCCTTTAGAGACAGGTTTGCAGGCTGCAATGACTCGATATATGTTGTTATATGTCTCTAGACTAAACTTTTAGTGACTTTTTAGCTGACTAAGAGGGAGATGATTGGGGAATGTATTTGTGTGTTTTCTGAGAATCATTACATAGAGAAAAGCACTTCCTATTCACAAGATCAGAGGAAGCTTCAGGAAAAACTGGACCCTCATCTTTTCATGGGGGTGTGGTAGCTGGCCAAACATTTAACTTGGCACATAGTTTGGAAGCAGCCACAAGACATGTTGCCTGTGGCCTAGTCCATATTGATGGGACAAAGGTGTACACAGAGTTTTTTTCTGGAGCGCACCTTGAACATGAGGAGAAACTACAGGTCTATAGGAGCAGACGTAGAGCTTTGAAAGGTAGTGCTCAGGACTGTGGATGGGCTGAAGGTACGCAGGAATTACCTGTACAAAATCAGACCATGTAAGTTGTTTCTCAAGCATGAGTAGTAAAGATGATGTGGGTCAAAGAACATATCCATGCAGTTGGCCTCCTCGATCCTGAGGGTATTCATATTATACCTCTCAACAGGCCAAATGTGAGCCTGCATCATATGGGCCATTGCATGAGCTCAAAAGCTTGGAACCGCTTGGCCGGTTGGAAACCTCTCGTGGTTCTGTGTACGCCTGTGTTCCCTTCTAGTACAAAATTCAAGAGGTTGATTTAATTTCTGTGCCAAGAAGCATTGGAAGAGGCTTGCTTTCAACTCGGGCCTGGACCAAAAGGTGTGTGATGGCAGTTGCAGGTGGGAGACATCTCCCAGCTCAGGCCTGGGTCTAAGAGCTTCTCCTGTGCTTCGTTCCACTGCAGGGCAGCCTGTGGCTTTATACTACCTTTTCAGACTGTATCCAAAAGCTTCCTTATAGATGTTTCAGAGAGGCTATTTGTGAAGTTACTCCATCATCTGTGTGTTGAAAGATTGTTGCTATGGGACCAAATGATTAAAATCACAAAAGGAGCCTCATTAAGCAAATAATGAAGAAATGCATGAAGACTAGTGGGTTTAGTGTTGTGGCTTGAGAACCGGTGTACTTCCTGCTGCCTTTTACTTGGTGTGTCCTGTTCGTGGTGGTTTCGGCACAGGCGCTCATGCATTTTCCTCAGGTGTGGGTTCTACATTGAGTTAATGTGACCCTGCATATGTGCCCTTTGCAGAAGTCTAATCTTTTATGTGAATGTAGTTACCTGTTGCTGAATAACTGTTCAGAGCTGTTTAAACACTGTATTTCTCTGAAGTTTCAACTTTCTCTCAAGACAAATGGATTGTTAATTACGATGCTACCTCAAACTTCTGCACTGATTTATCCCTTTTGTTTTAAAGAAGTAAAGGAAAAATTTAACAGGAGGGCTTAGTGATGCCATGAAAGCTGAAGCATTTGAGAGCAGTGGAAAATTTCTGTTGACTAGAAATGATGATGATAAACAACAGGCCTTGGAAAAAGAGGTTCTCTTGTGTATTTGCACTAGCAGAGATGTGCCAAAGGCAACATGACACCAAGTGCTGGGGGAACTGATCCATGAATAAAGGTCCATTTGTTTAGCAATTTTTTCCCTATGTTCAACTAAACTTCTTGGCAAATAGAAGTGATTGAACTGTACTGTTAATTTACTGAAGATTTGGATCTAACTGCAGGGGCAGTCCTTTTTTGTTCCATATTCACCCCTCCTCCAGGTTCTTTTAAAATGTGTGTTATTTAACCAACTGAGTAAGAGCAGCTGGTTCTTTAAAAGAGAAACACTATTAAAATTCTCTTGTTATTCCTCATACTGTTAATATTTATATTCATACATTCAGTCACTCTATTCTGTAAGGCATTTTTCATCTTGATCTGCTTTGTTCTAGGTCCTTTTTACTATTTGCCATTACTGCAGTTTTCCCCAAGTCAGCTTACTATTTGGCTAAACCCAACTCATAGCAAGATGTCAAGATTGAAGCAGTAATATGGCAGTATCAATCAAGTATACCTCATACAGGGTGGCAGCAATGCTTTTGATCAAATGCAGTGTCCTTTTCTTGATTTTTGAGGGCTGTGTAATGTATTTTCAGAAAAAAAAAGGCAACATTATATTTTAAAGATTTAGAGTATTTAACTTCTTTGTGTTCGGTACTTCAGATCATGTTTTACCAAACCAATTGAAATGTAAAATTAAGTTTGTGTATAATGATTAGCTTGAAATATGATGGTTTGAACCTCAATTGAATGTTACATACACCTAATGTGTGCCTGTCATCTGTCTGATCTGGACCAGAATGGATTTCTTTGAACAACTTTTTCCATTCTCCCTGCCCTTTTATCGTCACCTCCAGATTTCTGTCTTCCTCCTGCCTTCCTGCTTTTGTCATTGTTTTTCTCCCCTGTAGAAAAGTGTAAACACTCTTTTATCTCCTGCAGTCAGAGTGCTGTTGTGGAAAGTGGCTGTTACTGGTCACTCTAGGGAAGTCCTGAACCAGGTCGTTATTCAGTAGTGCGTGGATATTTCATCCACTGCTCAGGAAACCCCTCTGTGTATTCTCTCTTGGGCTAAAAATCTTTCAGTTAAGCTCATCTTTTACACAGAATAGCTTTTCCAATATCTGCAAATTGTTATAATCTTGGACATCAATCCTTTTTGAATATTAAGTAATTGATCAGAGCACTTGCCACTTAATCCTATCAATAGCTTAACTTCTAGGACTAGGAAATTAAAACAGAGGATGAAATTACTTGCCCTATATTACTCGTATAAAAATGAGCTTTTGAAAAGAATTATATTAAGGGATTACATTCCCTAATCTGTTAGGTGTCTCTTAAAGATTTCTATAATCAAGCACAATTGAGTCAGCTCTCTAAAGATTTCTTTAAATTAATTGTTTGTCCTTCAACAATCAACATTGGAAATTATCAGACCCCTTTTTAAAGGAGATTGGGAGAGTTAAAGAACAGAAGGACTAAATGCTAGCATCCAAAGTAACTTCCCCCCAACAAGGGAGTGGGTGGGAAAGGTGATAACAAGGTGATATTCTCTAATATCTGTTCTTTCCAGTGATTCTCTTGAGAATAAATTCATTGTCAGGTCACTGCAGTATAAAAGCTGTTGCTCTGGGCTTGTGCTAAGCGTATCATGCAGGTTGCTTTAGTTTGTCGTGGCTGATCACCGCAGAGCTCAATGCCAGTGACATGATACCAATGATCTCTCAGCTGCCTTCATAGATGTGAGGTGCTGCAAAAATAATGGTAACTTTTTTTCTTGGATTTGTTAGTAAAATACTATAATGTATTGCCCTTCAGAAACATCAGTGTTATTTCAGAGAGGAAAAGAGGGGGGAAAAAAAAGCAGAAAAAAGCACGCTTTTGGTCTCAATTTTACTTCTCTTTAGGAAGATGCATTGCGGTGATTCAACCACTGTCATATTCAGTTTTTAAAGTAGCCACATTCAACACTTTGATCGAATGATGGCAGTTCTGGAAGATGTGCGTTGAAGAAAAGTGACTCAAGGGCAATTTCCATATGCTTTAGATTCACCTCTCATGTGCTACTCACAGGCTGTATTCTTTCCTGCCTTGAAGACCTTATTTCCTATCAGAGCCTTACAGCAGAAAGGCATCAGTGCTTAATGCAATAAATGTACATAAAGCCAGCTTTTCCTAGTCATTAGCTTTTAAAGTGTCCTTCAAGGTAAACCATCAGGACAGTTAGTTTTAATGTGTTTGCTTGGCAGTTGTTACCTCTTTTTATTTTAAATGCTGTTGAACTCAAATACAGTAATTAGATGAAAGCTCTACTTGGACTTTTACTATGCTGTTTTAATGCAGATCTCCTTTTCTGCAGCATTTGACAAGAATTACCATTACAAATTTCAGTTTAAACTCAAATTTAATTGTTCTTTTTGAACACTAGGTTGCTTTGGGAAGCTACAATAGGTACTTGTTCATAATTCAAAACTGTGAACTTCTAATTAAAAAAAGTTTCTATCTCCTTGTGGATTTTACTGTTCAAAGGCCTAGGATTGTTGCTTGGGATTTGCTAGTATTCAGATATTGAGCAGAATCTTTCCCTTCTCTGTGTGTCTTTTGTGGTTTACTGCCCTCCCAAAAAGAAGGTGGAGTGTATGGCGGGTAGGGAGCCAGATTTTACTTGCAGGGAAAATGCAAAATGGCAGAGTAGAATAAAAGAGCAAAAATATTGCCACTCTTAGACCAGTAATTTAGGATATGGCCAGCCTCTATGTCAGTAATATGCTCATAATATTAAAGTTTTCCTTCAGGAAAGGATAAAAGGATAAAACAGAAATGATTGGAGCTCAGGAAGAGTTTAAGTATATGCTATACCCTGGCATTCTTATGGTCTATATGGTCTGTTTTATCCCTTTTCATGCATGCTCACTTGTGCCTTTTTTTTTTTTTTTCCTCATGGATCTGAAAGGTACAACTTTTATTTTTGCCTGTGTGATTACCTTCTCATGCAAGAATTGCTTTACAAAACACTTTTTAAATAGGCCACTCTGCTGTGCTCTGCACTGGGCTAATTATGATTGTTTTGCTTCCTTGGGCATTTTTGTGCTCAATGAAATTATTGAAATGTTACTTCCTATTTGGAGCTGAGAACCTACGCAGCATTCAGAGCTGTGTGGCACCTGGCATGCGTGGCTCTTGCCTATATGTGGTCTCGAAGGGCTTTTATTTGCAGGCAACATCTGGCACCTAATCATTTATAACTAAATTTCATATAATAAATATTTTTAAAGCAGCTATTTTGGAGACAATAAGTCATAGGGCAGCTGAGGGCAGCTATCTTCAACACCCTTGAAAAAGACCATGAACAGCAATCTGAGTGAGACAAAGGATTCTGTGTATATTTTTTTGAATACATGACTAGGCCTTATTGTAGCTAGCAGACCCTTTCCTGCTTGTGACTCGCTGTTTAAAGATGAGTCTTGCACTTTGAAGGAGGGATTCAACCAACTTATTGTGTGTAAAATGTATAGTACAATTCCTTCAGAACCAGTGTTCTTTAAACATAACCTATGTTTTCTACTACCTCACTCATTTTAGATGAACTTAAAAAACTGGCCTTTAACTTAAGTGCTAATAGAATATAGTAACTACTTCAGTGAGTTTTAGCTCCATGGGGAAATCAGAAGAGTAATTTTTTTGTCTGAGATCTCTATTCATTTATAAGACTTGGTCATTATTTTCCCACTCTTCATGTTATGCATATTTTCTGACAGGCACCGACAAATATTATCAAAAACATGACATGCATCTGCTCATCTTGAGAAAGTTGGCATCTCCTGATTTCTTAGTAGGGGAATGGAGGCCTCTGTCAGACTGGCCACCATGAGTACTGCATTCACTCACTTTTATCACTCAAATGGAACTATATTTTCTCTGGATAAAAATAACTGTTGACTTTGCTATTAGAGTTAGGAAAAGGGAGAATGGTCTTCCGGATAAAACAACTGTGGCCATAATTCCAGACCACAGGACATCTTTACTAAAAACCTTTGGATGGCCTCCAGAGGAGGCCATGGCTGTAACTGTGTTGCAGCCACATTTCATCAGCACATTCTTGATCCATACCTGCTAAGACTGTTAATCAAGCTAAGGTTTTACCCTGAGCCCAGACCTTGAAGTCTGCTAACCCCCTCCTCATCCCTAATGACGAGAGTTATTTCCTCGACTTCTTAACTCATTTTTACGTTCTTACTGCTCTCTGTGCCATCTTTAGTTTATTTTGTTTCCCTGTGCGTCACTGTTCTGATAGTTCACTGAAATCTAATTAAATTATTCCTACACCATTTTTCTTTTGCTGAAATTATCTAATCAAACACTATCTTAGCGTCTAATCTGCAGTAAATGCATATTGTGTTTTATTTCACCTTTTTCCCTACTGCCATACTGTCAACCATTTCTTCCTTTAGCATTTGTTCTAAGGCCTTGCAGGTGTCTGAGTGGGGAACATGTGGAGTTTCAAGTATGTTTTGCTCTAGAACGTGTATTATTTATTCACAAAGTGGGGAAACTAAAATACAAATGCTGACCTAGCACTTAATGTGATACAAGCTCCTGATTTCTATTACTGTGCATCATATTCATGAGCCTCGTTTTTAATTTCTGTGCTTATTCTTTCCTGTCCATTTGATCCCCGAAGAAAATGGTCCTCCCCATGAGGACCTCAAATATACTGGTTTATCATGTAGGGCTCTTTAGGGAGCAGCATCAATATTCCTGCTACCTTCCAGAGGGGAAAGGTGTCTCCCTTTCTCAAACTATTCTCATTCTGGAAAGTCTTCTCGACATTAGTCTTAGTTTTCTTCCGCGAATATCACTATTCCCAAGTGATTGCAACTGAGATGTTTGGTGAAGGACATGGCTGTTCTGGTACAGAGACTTTCCAGTTGGATAGCAGACTGTTTCGGAAGCGTCTGTGGCATCAGTACTTTCATTCCTATTTGATCTGTTCTTGAGAACTCAAATGTAGCACCATGATATGGTGATGTGTTTTTATGGGCAATGAAGCCAAGAAAGCTCTGTAGATTGATTGATCTTAAATTACTGGGCATTATTGCTTGGTGGGATCTTCAAAAATCAAAAAAACCCAAAAAACTACTTGTAGCCACCATCAGACATGAAGTTGTGGATATAGGAAATCTGAAGGAAAGGGTGGGTTTATTTTATTTTATTTTATTTTATTTTTTTTTGCTTTTTCACAATAGACTGATAATTTTTCTTGGGTATTCTCTTCAGCTCCATACTTTGACCACCATCATGTCTTACACATCCATTTTTTTTTTCTGGGCTTGGACAGGCTAGAGGTAAGTCATTTTTATGCCCTTGGATGTTGGAAGATATTTATATTTAGTGACCACATGTGATATGCTTACATATGACTGCATGTATAGCGTGTAGCTCATGCATGCTGGATTCAAAGGACCAGGGTTATATATATTATATTTTCGATTTAGATTGTTCACTTGTTCTAATTATTGCCATTGGATGCATCATGCTTAGTTTGGAGCAATACTTTTCAGCGCAGCATTTTCCTAAAGAGGGATGATGACCCTGGAACAAGGTATCTCCTGGGCAACATAATGCAAAGCAAAGCTGTCTGCATGCACTCCGTGTTGAGTGGAGGTATATGAGGGATGGCAGTTTAATAAATTGATAAACCTTAGGTTTGTCAAATGTGTGTAAATATGATTTTCCAGATGTTGAAATTACAGTTTTGTACTTGCATTGTTTCAACATGCACTTAACAGTGTCTCTGTAAAGTAAGAAAGCTCTTACAGACTCTTTTCCCTAATCTCTGACCTGACACATAATATAAATATCTACCTTTTGCATATATCTCTTTCCTGCAAATTTGAAAGATATTGCTTTATTATTTTTTTTTTTAGTTTGCTTTTTAAGTTCTTCTTTCTCAGGGACAACCTTAAAAGTGAATGGAAGAAATACTTGCAAAGTCGTGAGATGTTAAAAGGAAGCATATATATCTTCATATAAAGTACTTGACCTTGAAGTTCTGCCTCATCTCCAGGCTTGCAGCTACTGATCAGAAAAACTGAGCAAATAAACCATTAACAAAGCACCTATTTGGCAGCAGTGTGAAAATACAAACATTGCTCACACTGCTAAAAGTAAAGCACTACCAGGAAAGGATACTGCCCCTATGCTGTGCAAGACAGCTCAGCTTAATTAGACCCTTTAGGATATGGAGTATGCACATTTGATCGTTCCGAGGGTTGTTTTTTCCTAAAAGCTTTTGACTTAGTGTTTTTAATACAGAAAAATGCCAGAGGTTTCAGGTATTTCCCTCTTATCCCAGAAATCTAACTTCATTAGCATAGTTATTAATATTCTCTTAACAGATGTATCTGAAACTAACCTTTCAGTTCCATTTTTTTTCCAGGTTCTGCATCACTGATTTTTCTTTTTCATCAGTGGGACTGGTGAAATGCCTTGCTGCTCTGTGTGCTCAGTCTCTTGCAGCCACTGCTGATATTCTGTTTGTAGCACAAGCAACTTTCTTTTTATGACTGCTTTCTTTATCAAGTCAGGTTTATCAAATCACTTTTATTTGTGTATTTTTGTCATAACTTCTAAGCTCCTTAGCAAATTTCCTCTGGGTAGAAGAGGAAATGATTTAAAAATTAATCTAGTGCAAGTTTTATGGAGATAGAGACTGGAGGAAAGGCCACCAAGACTGCTTCATCATTTCAAATATTTTATTAGACATCATCAAATCCACATGAGAGACTTTACATCAGCTGTAGCAATATGAGACAAAACCATTGGAAAACAGGAACAGGCTTCTTAAGGGTCAGTGCTCATAAAGCCAAGTGTTCAAAGTTAGCTTTTAAAAATGATTCAGGACAGCATAGCATATTCTGCTACATTAAGTTAGCTAGATAAATGGCTTGGTAGCATAGCGTATATTTAGACAAAATAATCCATCATGAGTGTTATGAAACAGAAATATAATGCAAGACCTTATCAGTGAAGGATCATAAAAGTAAAGAAAAAAAGAACTTGTGCATTCAGTATTCTTCTCTAGGATACATTTAGCATGAAAGTAGTTTTTAAGCTCTATATCTAGATGGACAAAGGTTTTGTTAGGGGTTTTGTTCGGTAGCTCTTCAAGAAAATACTCACCTGCCAGAGGTGGGTACCTGACTTAATAAGAGATCTGCTTTTGCCTTGGTGTCTGAATTCAAGTTTCTTTTCTGGGAAGTCTCTCTTGCTACATTAAAATAAGTGACTGTTTAAAGACCAGTTTAAGTACAGAGACTCTTATTTAGAAACAAAACCCTCACCATGTTAAGTGAGGGGCTGGTGATACACTAAGGCAGATGTCAGGTGGTTACAAATGTGCAAAAGATGAACAAGCAGATCTCCAGCAGCTGCAGAGTCATTTCAGTTTCTCTCTCTCTCTTCCTCCTGCTCCCCGCCCCGCCCCTCCATGGTCCAAGTTACTGTTCTTCCTGGCAGCTGCAAAACCTTCTTTGGGATTCTGTCTGGCTTTTAGTTTATGACCACTTGAAAAAGTCATAGCCACAGTGGCTGCAGAACAGATGGTGTTACAAGGGTCACAGACCTGAAGAGTTGCCGGAGCACTCTGAAACACTATGACACTAATGCAGGCTGTGATGATGCTTTGTCATGTTAATTGAATGCCTAGCCAGAAGTTGGTAGGTTACAGTTGCCAGAAATAACTGTTCTTGATGTAGAGTCTAAAACAGTATGAAATGCTGTCAGATCTATTAAAGTAATTGATGTGTCAAACGTAATTTCCTTTAAAATTGTGATACGATAGGATAAGCAGCTGGTGATATCTGTGTTGAAAATAAATGGTGCAGCTTTACCCTGGACATCCCAAAGTCATTTGGTGCTGAATCAAACCACAGGCTTCCTAAAATTGTAGGAAGTCTTTTTAGTAGGTGCAGTCTTTCTGTGCTGTGCACTCCACTCAATTTAATGTAGAATTTAGATCTGAATTTTTTTGCTAAGATAAAATCCATGCATGTTGAACACAGTAGCTGGTAGGAAATGTTTGTGTTCACCTTGCACTCAGCAGCTGCCCAAGTTAGGATTCAGTGATGGTGCCTTCCTCCAAGCCCACGGTGCTGCCCAGCTCTCTCCAGAGTGGAAGCTGCCGCCCTGAATTTGAGCTCTTAGCTCAAAGACTGTTAACTTCCCACTTTGCTTACTCTGGTTGAATGCTGGCTTTCTGTGGGAGTACCTTTTCTGTCATTCTTGTGGTCTTCCTGCCAACTGTGCTCCAGTGAACTACAAAAGTGACTCAAATGGGCAAGATTCTGCTGCCCTTGGAAGCAGGATTCAAATTATTCAAAACCCTTCAGAGTTGCAGCAGTTTTCTTGGCAGATTCCAGCCTTGTGCACTAACTTGCACAGTTTGCAAAATGGATTTCAAGAGCCTTAAATTAACTAACTGCAGCAGTGCTGTGTCAATCACTGCAGTGGTGGAAAGCCATTTATGAAAAGTCCATTACAGTATTAAATAATATTTTGCCTGTTTTGAACAGAAGTGAGATATTTATCATTGGACAACAAAGGCAGTATTTGGTGATGGAAATGGAAGTATGGAAGTAGAGGCAAATGCAGATCTTAAAGCACTCAGTGAAAGAGAGGTGCAGAGGATTTGACCAAAATTCTGTAAGAATTGGTAGCTAAAATAACAAATCATTAGACCAAATACATTTAATGAAACTTAACATAAGAGTACAGAAGAGTAAATGTACTTCATTCATGTACTTCAAATGTTTTATTGTTTTGTTTCCCCAGAATTTCTTTGTTTTTGTTTTATTTTATTTTTTGTTTCCCCAGAATACTTTTATATGGGGATTTCTTTCTTTAATTAACCAATACTCATTTCTTATATTTTAGAAGACAATTTTCTTAAAGTATATACAATTTCATCATGCTTTATCTAAAGTAAGTCAGTATACCAGAATAGCGCTGTGGGTTATTTTTGTTTTGTTTTCCTCAAAGTGTTAAGACCCCTTTCTTGGCCAATGGTTAGCATTTGGCTGTTCTGATTCCCCCCTGATGGTGCACAGATGGGTGTCTGTGTGGCTTCCATTCATACTGACAATATCCCTCCCTTAAAGTGAATCAGCTTAGCAATGATTATCTACAACTCCTGTGTTTCACTTAAAATCTGGGTAGGTGGAGAAGAAGGTGGGTTCCCTCTCATCCCAGACTTCTGCAAAGTTGGATCTTGATGTGTCTTCCCCACAGTGGTGCATGAGACTTGAGGAGCAGATGGTGTTTCAGATCTGCTTTGGTTCTGGGGGGAAAATAGTGTCTCATGGGAATATTTTCCCCATCACACTCTCTTACTAGACCAGAGCACAGAATTGTTTCCAGTGCTGTCAGCACTGGTAAAGACTCCTCCATCCTTCTCTTTTATTGGAAACAAACTCTTTCTTAGAGATTATTAAAATGCAACTTTGGATTGATTGGTGTTATTGCAGTATCAGTCTAGTATGTGCTACTTTGATGTTATAATGCCTTCAAAACCATGTTGTCAGCAATAGATTGAGTTATAACATAGACAGGTATGCAGTTCTATATACGAAGCCTCTTTAGCTAAGAGCAAAAGAAAGAAAAATGTGGGTGATGTACTCTAATAATCTTTGCATTTAAATTCCTATTTTAATATGCTAATAAAAGGACTAGCCATCTTATACTGCAGTTCTGACTGTATATTAACACATTTGTCAGAATATATGAAAGCATAAATGTGAAAATGGCACTTTAGAAGAGTATCATTCACTTTTCTGTTTTTTTTTCTGAAGCTCTTTCCATAG
The DNA here is from genome assembly GCA_034781795.1 of Crypturellus tataupa. Taxonomy (NCBI): domain Eukaryota; kingdom Metazoa; phylum Chordata; class Aves; order Tinamiformes; family Tinamidae; genus Crypturellus; species Crypturellus tataupa. The sequence continues at coordinate 7,982,443 of JAWLRI010000448.1, forward strand.
ACTGATTTATTCATTAGAGCATTTGATATATTATTTTTAATCATTATTTCCAGAAGCCATGTATCGCCTGTATGTTCACTGTGCTTTTATAGAAAAGCTTTTATAATGAAAAACACTAAAATATTTAATGTCATACTTAAATATTTTAATGTTAGCTTCTAAAAGATCATTCCTTACCATTTTTATCATTTATTCTTTAATGGTATCCATGTTTTACTAACATCAGGAAATTTTTATTACTCTTCTGTCCACTAATGATAATTTTGTATGGAGCTTAAGTTTTCAAACCTGGGAACCTTCAGATGTGCCAACCTGAAATCTGGTCCTCAGGCAGTGGAATAAGGATGCTGAGTTCACAGTAACCTCAATTTCTGTGAAGCGAAGGTTTTGCTCTAATGCCTGAATTTGGACTTGGTGTACTGAGTTTGAGGCCCCTCACATCAAGAATAACACTTGAGGCTTTCTATCCCTCTAGCCGGTTCTGCATTTGTGCCTTATGATTCTATGATTCTTATATGAAGGATTTACTTTTGTTGGTGGTCCTAGGTCTGAAGTTACAGAATTACGATTTTCTCTATCTTTGATCCTTTGACTGAAAATGTAGAAGATAATGGCACGATACTTAAGCAACACCTAGGATTCTCAGTAGGTGGCACAATGGTAAACAACCTTTCTTTTACCACGTACAACCACAGCTTATACTGAAATGGTAGTATTTTTCTGTAGTGAATACACTGTAATTAGGGCCCGCGCTAACGTCTCTCTAAAATGTCCAGAAAGAGGAAGAATGGTGAACATACAGGAGTCTACATGAGGGCCACATGCAGTTTTTCACTTATGCTTAATATCTTGACTGCAAGGTCTAGAGAAGAGTTTGAGTTAAGGTATGTGGACTTGAGGGGTCCCAGGCACTTCATATATATAAGGAGAAAAGTCTCCTTTCCTCCTCTGGGAAAGACCATCAGCTGGGGCTAGGGCCGTGCTTTGCCATGCCCTGGCAGTCAAGGTGACCGGACATTTAAGGTAGAGTGTGCTGTTTGCATGTGAGTGGAGATCCAGCCTTTGAAGCTGAAGCCCTCAGTATAATTTTCAGGCAGAGATACAAAGTTAAATGATAAGAATTAGCTTTTTTTGCTCTATCATTGAGGTGTTTTGCTTGCTCCCAGTGTGCTTGCTGTAGTCAAATTCATTCTTGCCCTACAGTAGCTCTATCCTCATAAGATGGAATAAACTATATGGATTCACATAAAGTAAATCTAAAAGGAGGAGCAGGGAAAAAGTCCCTCAAGAACTTCCATTTTGGTAGAAGATCAATTAAAACAAAAGCGGAAAACAAAAAGCGAAAACCACAGCTTTCCATTTTGAAGCTTTCTTCGTCATCAGCAGGGAGCAGAAGTGACCCAAAGGCGGTTGTGTTTCTGTAGGAAGGGCCCGGGCGTTTTCGGGTGGTTATAAATACCCAGATGCTCTGAGGAGCGACTGCGCCTTCCCTCACGCCGCAGCGCAGGCCGTGAGCGCCGAGGCCAGGTTGTTGTTTTAGAAGCCGTTGCCAGGCAGTGGGGTTTTCTCCTGGCAACGCGCGGTGCGGCCGGGGAAGCAACCGGATCCCTCGGGGTATGCTGGGGCTCGGGGAAGGGGAAGGGAAAGGAGGTACCGAGCGAGGGCCGGCGGCCGCAGCGCTGCCGGTGCCGGAGCGGCGGGAGTCGGACGGGGCAGCGGGCGGCGGGTCGGCCGGGCAGCGAGCACCCGTCCCAGGCCGGGCAGCCCGCCTGCTCAGGGCTGCTTTGCCTTGGCAAGGGACCTGCCCCACTGCCATCAGCTGCGTGTCCCCCTTCCGAAATAAATAAATATACACACACACATACCAGGACTCAATCATCTTGAAGGTCTTTTCCTACCATAATGATTTCATGGAGCCGCTAGGAGGTTTTGTTTTGTGCATACTTGGAAAGATACATTTTTTGCCATTGAGAAGTGTGTCATTAGCAAGGAAAATTAGGGTGGCAGTTTGGTGTTCTGCCTTGGGAACAAGTGACTTACACTGTGCATTTTTTCTTCTTTTTTTTTTTTTGCCAAGACAAATATTTGTGCTCTGCAACTGCATAAATCTATACTGAGGCTCACCTCATTTAGCCTGTAATTTAAAAAAGTTATATATACACCATCTCTAGTTGTGTCTGCAGTTGGTCTAGTTCTCAAATATGAAACTATGAAAACCCATTAAACGTCCTGTCTTTGCAGAAATGGAGCCATGTTGATTCACTGCGTTCCTGATGGAATGGACTTTTTCTTCTTCCTTTTAACTGATATGAAGAGTTTTCCTCATTTGCAGAAAATAGCTGCTAACGATGGTTAGACATGCAACTGCTGGTGGGATTCTCCCTCCACCAAAGAAATTAATAAATAATTTCCTATTTAATGTCTTCTCTCCTTTAGAAGGGAAAATTTCAGTGCAAATTTATCTGCTAAAATGAAAATAGGAGCAAACAGCATATAAATAGGTGGCTATTTCATTCCATATTATAAATGTAAAATACACAGAACCAAAAAGAAACATGTTTAATTTGGCCATAGAGTACATTTAAAACATGCATATTTTTATCACAGGATATGCAAAATATCAGATACAGAATTTTACTTATTTTTTTGTACATCCTGGAACATTTCTTTTTTAGTTTTGTCTCACTAGTACTGCTGTCTCATTTTTATAGCATAATACTGTCAAATCACTGGTAAACCTTCCACTTTGATGATTTGTTTGAAAATAGCAGCCACCTTAGCACATGCAAAATAGGCTGAAAAAGCACTTTGCAACAAGGGGCAGTTTGGGGATGCTAAAATTACAGTGCATATGGATTTGCTTTGTGCGTGTTGCATATTAACTTTCGTAGCTGTGTATGATCAAAATGCTTAATTCTGAAGTTTTTAGGTGTTTTGACGGCATGTTTTAAGTCTTTTTGCAAGCCCTTGTTGAAAGCTAATTTTCTCTTAGGTTGGGGCTTTTAAGAAAAATGATGAGAAAAAATAATAGCAAACTGGGAAACTTGTAGGGGGTTAGATGTGATGACTTCTGTAGGCCTGTTGTAGCTTTTAATTCATTTTTAGCATCTGTCTTGCTGTGAGTCTGGTGATTGGTAGTTTTGGTATCAGCAGGTCATTGGTGAAGCAGACAAATACTTTTTCACTGCTGGAAGTCACAGAATCACAGAATGGTTGAGGTTGGAAGGGACCTCTAGAGATGATCTGGTCCAAACCCCCTGCTCCAGCAGGGACACCTAGAGCACCTGGCACAGGATGACATCCCGGCAGGTTTGGAATATCTCCAGAGAAGGAGCCTCCACCACCTCTCTGGGCAGCCTGTTCCAGGGCTCTGTCACCCTCACAGGAAAGAAGTTCTTCCTCGCATGAGTAGAGAGAAGTTGCTGAATCCTTTAGTTTTGTTTTCTTTTTCTTTCACCAAAAATAAGCTGGATATTTGCCATACTTTTGTTTTTTAATCCTTGTATTAGTTGGACATTGCATCTGCTTCTGGAGTAAAACTCAGACATCGGAGAAGATTTTTTTCTTACAACAGAAGAATAAAGTTCATGCATCTATAAGCATGAAAATATTATCACTTGCTTTTCTCTGATGACTAAAAGGGATATGGATATGTACTTCATGGAGAAACTGATACCGTAACAGGAGTAACAGAGGCTCCCTGGGTCATCTAAACACGTCTCCTCCTTCATCCAACCATGCAAGCTTCTCATAGCACTCAAGCTTAAAAACCACTTGTTTTTCACTCTGCTGTTATGCGTAGAAGGCTTTTACAAAATCTCTATCACAAGTGATAGGAAGTCTTTCACTTTTTTGTTCTCTCTCTCTTTTTTTTTTTTTTTTTTAAACTAAACTACCTCATAGCACATCTATGCACATTTATTCTTGTAACAGCATTATTTTCTAGCTAAAGAAGTTTTTCCTATTCTATTCCCTCTGCTATTTTTATAGAAAATCACTTCATCTCCTCTCAGCTTTTAATTTGTAGATTAAACAAGACAAGCCTGACAGATTTCTCTAGTAAATTAACATTTGTAGTTATCTCAATAGTCATTTTCTGTGCCTGTCCCAGACTGAAAGATCTTTGAGTGGGGGGGACTTCACAAGGTTCCAGCAAAGCCTTAACTATAGCTTTGTAACTTTGCACAGCTGCTGAAATCAGCTTGCTCTTACCAGAAACATCTCCTGTTGTCACTTGTGTTGTCCCCTTCCGTGATGGTGCTTTTTCCCATCGTCATCCTGTGGTTGCCTGGTGTATCCAAGCCCTTCTCCTAAGCTGCCTGCAGTCAACAGGCCTCAGCCGTGCAGCAGAACCTCCATGTTGCTGCTGTGTTATCTTCCACTTGGCGTTCCTGCCTTCTGCTATATTTCTATTATCCCGCTGTTTCTGTATTTCCTCTTAATTTTTTGATATCTAACTTTATTATCACTCTTGTCATTCTCATAATATGTCATTAATTAAAACATGAAATAAGATTAGTCCTGAGCCACAATCCACAATACAGAGGATATAATCCTAGTTCCTTGACGCGTGCAAGATAAGTAAGAGTGAAGGTCTGTATCTAATTCAGCTAAATCTTCTGGATGAAACATTAAGATATTTCTGTTCTGTTTTGATTCAATAGCTGTTTTGCTTGCCTCTATTTGTATAGGTACCTAGGAGATACCAAATAATAGCTAACGACTTATGTTTTGACAACATTGCTTAGTGCCCTGCAGCAGGGGTTGGTCTCTGTTTGAATAAGCTCTGTAAAAACAAATCCTGGATGGATGTTTTGAAAAGTAAGCACAGAATAGCATGGGGCAGGGGGAGGGAATGTAAAATGATGTATGTAGCTCATGATGGAAGTAGCAAACACACAGAAATCATTGACCTAGTCAGTGAAACACTCTGTGACACCAGACTGGATGAGGAAAGATTTTGCAAGATATTGCAAAATAACTTGTGATGGTGGTAGTAAAAATGGATGCGTTTTTCCTCCTTTTCTATTACCTCCGAGAGGGGAGCGTGTTGTTTTGGTGTGAGGCTTGTACAAGCCACATAAAGCAATTCTCTTCTACTGTTTTTTTTCCTGTAATGGCAAGTGGCTCGTGGTACATCCTAGCATTAGAATGACCCTGCTGCTCCTGGCTCACAGCCCTGGTGATGGCCGGAGTGCTTGACAGGGCTGGTGGTTCCTCTAAAGTAGGCAAAATCCCCAGTCCACTCATGTTTGAGTGCAGCTGGTCACCCAGAGTGACTGGTGTGAATGTCAGCAGGCTACAGAGCAGTATTCTCACTACTGGCAAAGGTGGTGCAAAAATTCTCCTCGCTTATTCAGAGGTGCCTTTTGCTTCCTGTCTGTGCCATTTCTGATAAGAATTTTCTCTTGTCAGAGTTTTCAGAGTTACAAAATCCAGCTCTACAATGTAGACCTGTCTTAAAAATGGTAGTTTAGAGCCCTTATGAGATATCCCTTAATCTGTAATCCATTAGTGGGTGAAAAAAAAGGAAAGGAAAAACAAACCCAGCAACAAACCAAACTTGGGGAAAAGTAACAAAATTTGCACTGAGCCACAAAATGAAAATGAAGCAGCCTACCCACATTAGAGGCCTTTGTGCCAATATGTTAAAAGTAAGTGACAGAAGTTTATCAGTGTTTTATGTGAAAGAACTAGTGGAGGAAAAGCTTTTGGCTACTTTCACTTATCAGGATACCAGCAGCTATTAAGCATGTGTGTGAAGTACTGCAGTATTTTAAAACACACAGAGTATCAAGAGCCTGGGGTAGGTTTGTGCAACTCTTCAGGAATTTACTGTCTTCGTTATCTTTTGCAGAATGGGTATTCTTCCTACTAATTCCTTTGCTATGTACTGGGGTGATTGTGCAGCATTTTTTTCTACTTTGATTTAAGCTCCAGAACATGTATAGGGCTTGTTTTTGAAGAAGCTTGTGTGCTTGTGTATAGCGGAAATGTTGGGAGGAGGCATTCTGATTAGTTGCTGGAGTTTTTGCTTTGGTTTGGTTTTTGTTTTTAATTGTTGTGCCCAAGTCTGAAGGTGTGACCCAACCCCGCCGTGGCTCAGGTATCCCTCAAGATTTGGGCAGAGTTCATGTGTTGTTCAAGGCCACCTCCAGTTATAAAATAAGAGATATAGACATTAGGCAAATAATTTGTCTGTCTGTCTGCTGCCAAGCAGGTAGAGGCTGGAATTGGGAGCTGCAGATTTTTTGTCTATTTAGGAAACACGGGAACATGTCAAGCTCTGCAGCATCACAGGCATGGACAAGGCTCGTCCGCCTGCACGAGGACGGTTCCGCGCGTGAACACCTAGAGTCAGTGTCCTCCAGCACTGCTAAGTAGCTTATGTTCTTAGAAACCTGTAATACTGCTCAAACAACCAGTATTTTCTCTCGTTGTCTCACCTGAAAATATCCTCTGCATTTTTTCCTCTCATACAGATGTCAGATATGGCATAACTTGTTTGTTTTCCTAAAACAGGCTTCTATCTGCAAGATTTTGTTGTTTCCTTTGGTCTTGAGAACAGCTTGAATCTTTAACAAGTGGAGAAAGGCTGGCATATTTGGGGGAATAAAACAATATTCAAATGACTCACATGTTTAATTACTAATTGACAAAATAAAAAGAAGAAAGAGTTTAAAAAAATGAATTAGGAAATCTTGTTTTGAAAATCAAGCTTTTTTTAAAAGTAGTAGTAAACTTTAGGTTTAGGTAGTTATATAAGCTGACTGCATGCAAATCACCTCTACATATTCTACTTTGCTTCAATGTTTCATATTTTTTTAACTGAAACCTACTAGTCCCTGACCACTTTCCTGCAGGGAAAAAATACTATCTCCGGGGAGTTACCAGACCTTTTGGATTGGAATTACCCTTCCTCCACCTCTGGAAATGCTGACTTGATACCTCAAAAAAATACCAAACCAAAATCTTCTCCAGCACCTTGATGATAAAAGGTGTGAGGCTCATAGAAATTATCCTTCATTATTACATTCATTTATTGTCAAAAATACCTATTGCTCTTTATGTAGTTTTTTTCAGAGCAAGCTCTTCCCTGGTTAGGAGTTATTAGTCTGCATATGCTACAAGGTGAGTGCAGTGGGCAGAAATCCAGAAGTGTGTGATGGGCAGTTTACTGATTGCACAGGATTTCAGTGCTTTATAGCTTTTGGTGCCTTGGTGGGTAAGATTTTGAAGAACAGATATGCAAAGAGCAATAAAAAGCAATTGTGACCCAAGGAGTGCAGCCTGGGAGGGGAGCAGTTGTAAGGAGTCTGTAAGCATGTGATCAGGACGCCTCTTTGGGAAGGAAAGATTTTTGGTTGTTATGTCTTTTGCAAAGGAAAATAACAAAGTAAAAAAGAGTAACATTTTTGTGATTATTATAATCTTTGAATAATTCTCACATACTGGGTTATTCTAGATCTTTTCCTGCACAGTAGTGTAACTGCGTATGATGGCTGGAGTTTTCCACTGCTTCAGTGAGCCCATATCCTGGTGTTGGATGTTCTCACGGATAGCGTGGTATTGAATTCCGTCCTGTGGAGGAAGATGCAGCATCTGTGCGTAGGAAGCTCCTTAGGAAGTTATCTACCTGCTGGGCTATTGTTCTTATTAATGATTTTTTATTAATGGTGCAGAATTAGTCACAGTGCATTTCCTCTCCCAGGTGTGGAATAGACTGCTGCAGTTGGCGATCTCATTTTATCTTCTCACTTTACTGTTTGACATCTGTACTAAAATCAACACACACATAAGATTTTGGAATCGGAGGTAGAATTTGAATAGAAGTTTATGTAATAATAATAATAACTGTTCATAGCACTGTGAATTCATTGGCCTGCTCCACTGTTTCTGCATAGACTTTGAGCTTCAGGAAAGTCCTGCCTGTTGATCTCAGCCGTATTTCCCCTGTGTCTTGTGGCAGGCTCTGATACTTCACCAACTCGGGCGCTACAGCTTGGCTGAGAAGATACTGCGTGACGCCGTGCAGGTGAACTCCACGGCCCACGAGGTGTGGAACGGCCTCGGGGAGGTGCTGCAGGCCCAAGGCAATGACGATGCCGCCACCGAATGCTTCCTGACCGCGCTGGAGCTGGAAGCGAGCAGCCCTGTGGTCCCGTTCACCATCATTCCCAGAGTCTTGTGATAAAATTATCTTGGTCTGGCCCCTGCTTGAGGAAACCCGGTAACTGGTTAGTGTGGAGAAAAAAAAAAAAAAAAGAGCTACATGTAACAAACTCCAGTTTGTTGCGGAGAAAGTGGCCAAAACAGTGATGTGATCCAATATATTAACGACTGAAAGGACAAAATGGCTAACCAGAACCAATACTCATGTTGCCTACACTTTTGCCCTGGTAGTTTTAAAACATCGTTATATTGTTCATGGATGATGTGCCATATTTTGTTAGTGATATTTGAGTGTTACATAAAATTATAATGAAGTCAACTACCAAACGTAGAATAATATATTCAAGTTAAAATTCAGTGGCAGAGCAGACTATTTTTAAAAAGGCTGTTATGAAAACTGCTCTCTTCCTGCCTCTTAACCTCTTTTGGCCCGAAGTCAAAATGTGAATTTTCTGTTTCCATCTCTGTTTTAGTCCAGGCCAGAAAATCAGTTGAGTTCTTTTTAGTTGTTAAATAACTGTGATGTGTGGCTAACTGTAATCTCTATTTAGAACAAAGGCTGAGTACAAGAATATTTATATTTTACCAATGTATGCCTCTTACAGAAATATATTAGTTATTTAAGTTTAACTTTTTTTATGTGAATTCAGAGTTTATTTATCAATGGAAATATGTAAAAAGAAACCTCAAATGGAATATTTACCGACATTCCTTACACATGACCCACACTTGGCTAAATGGGAAGATTATGTTGTTAATAAAATGATTTTTAAATGGAACCATGCCTGTGTGCTGATTAAGTACCCAGAGGAAAGTAGATCGCTTGTGAATACATTTTAATGATGAGGGGCCTGAGGCTGGCTGGCCTTGAAAAGATGAGCAATACTGATATTAAATGCCCTGAGGCCAGGTTAGAGAACAGAAGTTGCTCTTCTCCTTACCATTAGTAACTGTTATTTCAGATTTCCTTCCATCTTCACTTCTCCTTTCTACTCCTTCCACTCCAGCAGTCGATAAGAAAAAAGCAGATTATTGTGTCTGTACGTAGTGCAAGGATTTCTACATATACGTTGCTAGTATTTGTCTAACAGCATCTCCCCTTTCCCATTTTTCTTTACCTATTTATCCTTCTGCTCCGCACCCCACCAAGCATTTCCCTCATGTGAAAAAAGAGTTGGCTGGTAGCATATTACATAGGTAGTAGAAATAGTGCCAAGTGTTTAACAGACAAATATTTGCCAGAGTTGTTCTGGGAGGAGTGGGCAAGAGTCATCTGCTGCAGTGACTGTTCTGGTTGGGGAGGGCGAGCTCGGTCTAGTGTCTGCTCATGTTCAATACTGGGCTCATATGGAACCTGGAAAAAATCCAGATTCCCTGTTAGACTGGGTGTTCAGTGGTATTTGTCGTAAGAAGCGTTTTTAAAGGGTTTAGCACAAGATAGCAGATGATTCAGGAAAATAACGGCAAATGTTTTTCTTTGTAGCTCACCAGAGAGCTTACTCGCCTCAAATGCATCGAGGATCCTCTCCGAGACGTAGGTTGTTCTCACATCAGCAACTATCTTCGAATGGCAGAAGGCTGAAGCTTAGTAGGGCTCTTCCCTTGTTCCTCTTTCTTTCCCTGACATTTTATGTACCTTTTAGGCCAAGGCAATTTTCAAATTGGGTGTGCTTAGTACTTAGACCATATGTTCTCTGTAAAGTGGACCAAAAACACTGGAATAGGTAGTATTTTCAAATCTATTTTAAAACCAGTTGCAATACTGTCAGCTTGCTCATTGCAAAAACATCCAAGTATTCCTTCCTCTCTCACAGTGCCTCGTTTGCTTGCTTTCCTCCTACTATCCTTGGCATTTTTTCCTCCTCTCTACTTGCCAACTGAACTCTCTTTTCTAGTCCCACTCATAATGTATGCTCTGGCCCTGCAAAATTGGTGTAATTCAATTCTTTTTGGACCTTTTTCTGTTATCCTGGTTCAGTTACAGGTTATTATAAATTTAAAGTCAGTTGCTCTCTTTTCACATACCTACTCTTTCACAATATTTATTCCCTTTTTATTATAACAGCAAAGCTTCTCTAACACAACAGTTGGCGCCTAGCTCTGAGATTAGTTATTTTTCTGAAGAGAGTTTCAGACGAGAGTAGAGAATAGGAGAACTCTTCTAATAACGGAATTTATCTTTGGTTCTTCTCAGTTAAAGTCCTGACCTCTTTTGACAAACTCCCCAAGGGGAAAGGTTAGCAGTCTAATTGTGTCACGTCTGCCCTTAGCAGAGCAGTTGTTGCTGCTGTCATGCTATTCACCTGAACCTATATGTTTAACTCTCATTTTTCCTAGGCTGGAGATGATTTCACATTAAATCTAGAAGCTTCTACTTCTTGGGAATTACTGAGGTTGTCAAAATTCAACTAGTTGATTTTAAAATGGGTTCTCATTGCAAGACGTTATGTTTAGGAGGTTTCAGGCAGAAATAGAAGGTCTTGCAGCCTATGAATTAAACAACAATGTTTGAAACATAGTTTTCAACTTACAAAGCAATAAGGTGCTAGGTTTTGTACTTGCAAGGTCTTTTAAACAATTGCATGTGAAGGCCAGTGTTCTTATATGTGGTGTTCGTGCTAGCTGGCATACGCAGCAGGATCTGTATTTTTGCTCTCTGCTCTGGGACTGCTCTGGTATCTCAGCTGTGCGAAGGGCGCGCTCGGCCCTGAGCTCTACTCCCCTCAGTTACAGCAGGTCGTGTCCTCCGCTCTGCGGCTGCTCCCAAGCTTTGCAGCTGACATCTCCTTATGGACACAGGTGCGTGTGCCCTTGCTCCCCTGACGCGCGGTAGCAGTAAGAGCTGTTCAGATGCATGGTAAGGTGAATCGGGGACAGATCCAGCTGCAAACTAGGACCAAACCTTGCTCCCTTGCCCCAGGGCTTTTCTAGGATTAGTTCTTTGATCCGATTCAACGCACCATTACAAATAGTAACACGAACATGCGGAAGACAAGACAGGACTTCCTCTCTGTGGAGCAGCCTGCACATACGCAAGCCTAAAATGATTGTTAAATTGCATTATCAAACATTAACTGTATGATAATGAGTTGCACAAGCTTCAAAGATCTGCAGTCCTTCAGCAGTTAGGTTTGTCATCCAAAATAGACTGGAATAGCGGGTTTCAGAGGAGACTTTTCCTAGTGTTTCTCTTGCACTTCTCAAAACTGGTAACACTCGGGGTATGTGCTACACACACTAGACTAACAACAGAATTTATTGCACTCGATGATAAAATTTCCAGCTAACTAGTACTTAAATTAAGGAAAATTGTCACTGAAATAGCTGATTAAAATTCATCTCTAATTTTCCTGCCTTTGTTTCTATGAGTGATAAGGAACCACAGGAACAAGAGCAGTCCAAGGAGGACCAATCCAACCATATTTTTAAAAACTTTGGTCATTAATTGTGCACAGTTTAATAATCAAAGGCTATTTAAAAAAAATGCTACCATTGTCTTTGAGATTATTTTTTTTTTCCTGAGTTGACTCTCTGACTGAAATGATGGTATACGCCTGGATTTAGTGCAGATCTAGATTTACCTCACTAATCATTTGTTTGCTCAGCTGTCAATCAAAAGGATATTTTTCCTGGCAATCAGTCTGGCCATTATTCTATCCGCTAGCATCAAGCTATGTTCTCATAAGCTCACATACACTTTCAGTGAATATTCTTCACTACTCTGGAGTGCATTAGGCTTCCATGTATATCTATATTATCACAGGGTGATATATCTATATTTCCAGGGTGACTAGCTTATCTGTTGTATGTTTTGAGGAGAGGGGTGTAAATAATAAAGTGGTAGCACTATTTGCTGCTTGGGCAGCAGGCGCGCAGCAGCCTCAGCTCCGGTGCGATCCTGGCTCCTCCATAAACCACCTTTGCTTCTCTCATACGAAGTTGCCAGACCCTGTGACCTTCGGGGTATTAAATGTATATTATAATGTATGTATAATGAGCCTTAGGCTTCACTGCTACTAACGTAGGTTTTCCCAGGATCATGGTTTTCCAAACAGCACTAAGTACTAATGTAGGACTGGAGGGGGCAACAGAGGCCATAAAACATTTCTAGCAAGTTGGCTTCCCTTTAGACTGCCTTGCAAAAATAGCCCTGTACCTGCAGTAGAACAGCCTTCTGACAGGAGTCCTTTTTTTGTTTATTTTTTGTTTGTTTGTTTGTTTTTCTTTTTTAGTTCTGCTGCAGCATTTTGGGTAGCAGTTAAGCTGCGGTGCTTAACGGAGTTCATTTGGGGCGGGACAAGGGCCTCAACGGGAGCCTTGGCTGAAGCTGCAAGTCCTGCAGCGGAAGGACCTGATAACTGCCTCGTGAGGTAAAAAACCCCACTTCTTTCCACACAAACCTGCCTCGAGGTAAAAAAAACCCACTTCTTTCCACACAAACCTGCCTCAGGGACGTTTTCCTCGTGCTTGTTGCTGCTGTTTCTCCCCCGCGCTCGCGGCCGCTCTGGAGGAAGGCACCCAGAGAGGGTCCTCCTGCGCCAGGCGGCTGCTCCCCGGGGACGCGGCACAGAGCAGCTCGCCTGTGGCAGAAGCCACACGAAGCAGCAGCTCAAAATGCACCAGTTTGTGGCAGGTACCTCCTGCTGTGTCCTGGGCCAGCTAACAGTGGGGTCGGAAACGCTACAGTTTAAAAGGTTGGCTGCCTTTGCTTAGTTGCAGCAACGGCCCAGCAGCAGGCGCAAAGAAGCCCTGTCTGTTTTTCAGGGTCTCCTGCCAAGGAAAGGAAATGTTTCTTTGCTGGTATTTTACTTGGAAGCCATCGCCTGTAGTATCATGAACTGCAACGGCTGAAAAGTCAGTGACATGAAGGGTTAAGCAAAACAGAGCCCGCACGCTGGTGTATGGTGCGTTTCCACCCCCGGCAGCTGTTGTTGAGGAGGAGCCCGTGGCCGCGCTGCCTCTGGCGCTGCGTGTGCGGAGCGTGAGGCTACCGCGTGCGTCAGACCCGCTCGCCGCCCTCCCGGCCTCTCCTCTCCTCTCCTTTTTTTTTTTTCTCTTTATTGACAAGGAGGCGTTGAAAGGTGGGCAGAGAGTGTGGGCCTCTCTTGGAAGTTGCCCACGGTTAGGTAGGTTGGATTACACGTATAATGAACCCACGCTATTGTTTTTATAGCTGTTAGCATCAAAGCAAAGGCCAAAACAGGGTGGCAGAGCTCAGGTGAGTGGGTCTAGCAGTTCCTGCCGGTCTCACCCACGTTTACTTACGAGAGGATTTTCACTGTGTGGATTCAACACCTCGTACTTGCCTGAAAAGGCACAAGAGGATGAGCGGGGTGGGCTGCTGTGCCCAGCTGAGATGCCTTTGCTGTGAATAGTGTCCTGAGGTATCGTACTGCCCAAGTCTCCTGTTACATTATAGTTTGAAAAATAGAGACTGGGTGATAATGGAGATGCTCAGGAAAGTTAAAATGCATTCACTACAGCCGTGACGCTGATATCCGTAAGTTAAAAATAGCCTACATACTTATGTAGATGTTCAGAAATGATGTGGACTTTTTTCACTGTAGCCTCCAAATGCGTCGTGCGGATTTGTGCGTTAGTGTCCCACAGGAGCCCAGAAGCACTGCTAAAAGGCTTATTGGAAATGCTGGCAGCAGAGACATGGGTCACAGCTGAGGGGACAGAAACCAGCTCTCGTGTCCAGCACACCTCAGTGCGTATCACCTCACCCTGAGATCCCTGTCTTGGACCTCAAATCCCTTCTGTCAAGAATCTGACTAGGAAGTGATGCTGTTGCGCAACTATTTCCTTTCTTGGCCCCAAAATGGACTTAATTTGTGATTCTTGGCCATTATCACCACAAAACATTCAGTCCTGCACATTGTAGGTTGCAGTTCTTTAATCTTCCTCTCTCTGCAGGTCCAAATTAGGCCAAGAGCAAGACAAGGCTCAGACACATGATGGACTGTCCTGGCAGCGTCGCTGTGCCAGCCCGCTGTGCGCCCGCCTACGTCAGCACCCAGCCTTCTCAGACATTTCCAGCAGAACTTTCTCCAGCCGTGATAGATGCTGCAGTATTGGGAATAGTCTTAGCTATGTTTAGCCAGCTAGGTCAGCTGCGTGTCTTATTCCTCTTTGGAAAACAAGGGGCCTGCTCCAATAAAGAAATCATGTCCACACCAGCGCTGTGCAGGTGCCAGTCCAGTGAATAGCAGGTCAGCACTGCGACGCCTAAGAGACCCAGCTGGGATGGGAACGCGCTGCAGTCTGGCTCTGCCGGCACGCTGCAAACAACATCTCTGCCCACAGAATCACAGTATAGAGAAGGATACGGACAGGGATCAAGGCACTGAGCCTGCCTATCCCCCAGCAGCTCAATGCCTAAAAGGCTCTAGCCAAAGATGAAAAAATGATAAATTCTCAGAAACATTTAGTGTCAACTCAAGTCTGTTTTCACAAATGTAAGCAGGAACAGTCCCAAAACAGCTAATGAGTGTTTCTGCGAGCTGACTTACAGAAGAGCCAAAATCCCCACCCTCGGGGAGGCAGTGCACGTCAGCCTAAGCGTTTCAAGAGAAGATGTAGCCTCTGCCTCCCTTTTATTCCGTTCCCTACGATGAGTGTTTATCAATGCTCTTTTCATGCTCAGATGCTTAAGAGACTGTACTGTGCAACAGGCAACACAGATCAACAACAAACGCTGCCTCCGTCTTGCCGCCTGTCCTCGGCTTCCCGCTTAACCGGGAGATGCTGAACAATGTGCTCCAGCAGCGCCTGTGTCCCGATTCCTAGAAGAAAGCAACCTCTCGAGAGCAGCTTGCTCGGCCGGAGCCGTCCAGGCACAGCAGCTGCAGCCTGTGTGAAGGGGGTGGTATAAATAGCTTGCCAGAACAGGGCCTGGAAATTGTATATTATTGAGCTATGGCCAGAGCTGCAGAATTCGGATTCAGCGTGGTTCTGTAAGAACCAATGTCTTAGCCAGCATTACAGAAATTGCCAGATTTCCTCTTCAGGTAAAATAGTCAGAATTTTTCTGAATCTTTTACAGAAATGTAGTGTTACCAGTGTACAGACTGTCATGTTAGACAGTCTCTGGCTAGAGGCCCCACCAGGTCTGTGGAGGTGCTGTCGCCAGGGGCCTGTTGCTGGAGGCAGAAGGCAGGTGAGCCCTGGGCACACTGCACACCGGCAGGACTGCAGGACTGCAGAGAAGCTTCCTTCCTTGAGGGCAGGATTAGATGCCTAGCAGTCCTCAGCTGAGCACTTCTGGTGCGCATGGTGCTTGATCTACACAGCACAGGAGCATCCTGGCTGACCTGGAGGTTCGCAGGGATTTTTAGTGCTTTGAGGCTGCTTAACCCGGGGAATGCAGATTGCAATCCTGAATGCTCACCTAAATGGTGCCCGGCTTTCTGAGGCATTCAGCTGGATCATACCACTGGTGCCTGTGTTAACACTAGATTACCATCGTGAGGAGAGTGAGGATTTGCTAACTAAATCTATCATGAGGTTGGTGTGAAGTGGAAATGGCGTTGAGATTCACTACCTGGGTCTGACAGACTCCAGAAGTTTCACAATTTAATGCTGAATATGACAGCAGAGTAACCTTCACCCATCACCACAGGGTGGAAATGACCCAGTTCGAAGCCGGTTTGTCACCAGCTTCTGCCAAGGTGTCCCTTGTTCCCATGAAAGGAGGGTGCCTGCGAGGTGGCGCTGGTCACTGGGCCCCAGAGCCCTGCGCCGAGCGGCTGAGGCCACCCATCACCGCTCTGTACAGACCGGCTGTCACACAGTTATACAGTGATTGTAACGAATGCTCATCCTGAACCCACCCCGCACCACAGCAGTTTACAATGCCTTTGTCAGCATGATGGCAGCAGTTTGAAACACCCCAACTGCAGAACTGTGTAAAGCAAAGTCACCGCACGCAGTGACAGCAGTGAAGCTGCTGTGCAGCTGCTGCACCAGAAATCCCAGTGAACATGAGCCAACCTGCTCGCATGGAAGACAAGGACAGAGGGTGTTCTTGGTTATCACTGTGTACATGTACGTCTTCTCACTGTGTTCATGTACGTCTTCTCAAACAACAATCTGCAAGACACATCTGTATCCTTCTTGGTTGCCAAGGCTTGGCTGCTGGCCTACTAACTCTGATTGGGAAAAGCAAGCCTGGCGCTGAAAAAAAAGTCTTCAATAAACAGTCCACATCCTAAATCAGCCAACACGGCATAGTGAACCTTCAACCATCTATTTCTGAGGAGAAAAATAACCAAGAATGAAGCTAGCTTCAGTCAGGAACAAACACACTCAGGACATAGTGCTAGCAACCCTGGCACTCAGTGTGAAGGCCACAGTGGTCCTCGTGACTCTTTTTGATGGTCTCTGACATGGTCAAGTCCAGAGCACTGCCAGACTGCTCACCTGAAAGAGCAACACCAAGGTGACTCCAGCTGTTCTCCTCCAACAAGATCCAGAAAGTCTTCACCCATGAGATGCCATAGGGTTCAGGCCTATATATTGGATCTGGCTTCTTTGAGCCTTCTACTCCCATAACACAGGCCCCCAACATTCAGTAAAGATGAAAGTAACAAGCCAGGAAGTTGAACAAGTTAAAAAAAGGAATCATGAATATAATATTGCACATATACAAAGTCTCATTTCAGTGCTATTAGCAGAGTACTCAGTCCAGCACATGCTGTGTATTTGCTCATAGCT
>JAWLRI010000448.1:7999432-8045441 GCA_034781795.1 Crypturellus tataupa
GGCCACCTCCCAGTTAGTAGATCCCCATGAACAGCTACACGAGGCAGGATGCCCAGCATCCTGACCGCCTTCACAGCTACCCTGTGCTGGCGTGTGGACGTGCCCATGGCAATCACCAAGCAAGGAACCTGCAAGAGCGCCAAGCTGTCTTCTAGAAGAAAGCTTAGACTTCCTTAGCCCCTTAGGGAACAAGCGTGAAGCACCTAGTGACCTGCAAATTCACAATCTGGTTTCCTAGTGACTAACCTCCATGAGCCATCAGCTCTTCTAATAAGAGGAGATTCAGAGGGGGCCAGTAAGGGAGATCCTGTGCTTGCACAGAGCGTGCTGAGGTCCATAAATGAAAACCGTGCAGCATTTCAAACAGTTCCTGCTGAGTGGCAGGCCCTTTCTGCAGAACCTGACATGAAAAGAGGCGCTGAATATGCATGTGGCCCTCTCTGCTGACAGCTGAGTCTCCGATCCAGTGAAACATGTAACATCTGCCAAGGGAATCAGCCCTCCTGAATAAATCAGCATTCGCCCGGGATGTGAGCTCGATCACCCCATAGCAATGACCAGCAAGAGCTCAGCAAGGCGATGTGGGAACATCCATCCCTCACTTTCCAGGTGCCTATGGAAGTCTGGACAAAAGTCACAGCTATACAGTACGTGGGTAAGAGGCAGTTGAGGGGTTCCATCAGCCTAGGCTGGAAAACTTAGTTTTCGTACATGCATCAGCGAGACCCACAGGTATTAGCAGACTCCTCTGACCATGCACTGGTAGGAGCACAAACCACCTTCTCTGTAACCGTCACTTCCTGATACCATTCTTGTCTCTTTTACTGGAAGATGGGAATAAAAGTCAAAGAAACAAAGGAAAAAAAAAACCCATAGCAAAGATCTGCATCAAAGAATTTCTCCATGGCTGCACAGGTCACCAGCAGAAATCCTGATGCACAGATTTAAAGAGGGCACAGGGGAAGTCAGACAAAGTCATATTTTTCAACACGTGCCCTCTTGAAGCTGGGAATCAGACGCTGAGACGTCAGGCTTTTGCACCCCTTTGTCCATTGTGGGGCAGCACTGCCTTTGCCTTGCTCAAAACGTGCAACTGGGTCTTGTAAGCAACAAGCTTCTCCTCTCTCCTAAGGAAAGAGGCGATTCCCAGAGGTTTGCCCTTCTTCTTTCACAGAATTTATTTGCTCGGGCTAGGATTTCAGGTCAGCCCTGGCCTAAGTTCCCTCAGTGGGAACACTCAGGACCAGGGAGAGCAGGAAGCTCTCTGCATTTTAATCACATTTTGGCTGCTGGTTCCAAGGCCAGGAGATGCTTGTTTACATGATTAGAAACACGATGTGTTACATATACATATTCTCATCAGTAATTAGTGCCTGAGCTGCGCAGACAATAACCTCCTGGCTGAATGCAATGCAAATCCCTTGGCTATGTGTACTGTACCGCGAGTGCCTCCAGGACCCTGCTCCTGCTGCACCTGCCTCTGCGACACCAAGCACAACCACAGCCAGCACAAGGGAATGGCACTTGCGCCTTCCTGTTTTGACCAGGAAAAATAGACCATACCCACGAGCCAACAAACCCTCAGTATTTACTAGAGTTAGAAGAAAAAGGGAGCTTCTGGACATAGAGGAAATCAAAATCTAGCTCTGGGTGCCTGTACAATGGCCTTTCTGACTCAAGACAACCTCAGACTGGGGCTAAAGGACTTCTACTTCCAAACTGGGCTGCACCTAAGCACTGAGGCTTTAAACCTTGTGGAGTTTAGGCTGCCGCCTGCCCTTGGGACAGACCATAGGACAGAGAGGCTGAAAGGGGATGGCAGGAAGCTGGTCTTGGGTGATATTTTCACTTGGTTTGGCTGTAATGCCCTCCAGCCCTGGGAGACAAGAATCCTGCTGGCAAATCCGAGGCAGAGCTCCGACAGTCTTTGCAGACAACAACCAGCCACGGCATTTCTTCTCAGCGGGCTCGGAAATGCTCGTGTCTGCTCCACAACCAAAACCGTTCCAACCCAGTTTGTTAATTTCTAAGGAGAGGCACAACAAATGATCTCAGCCACAGACTCATGCATGTCTTGGACCTCTCTCTGTTGCCCCATCTCTCTCTTTTTCTTTAGGTAAGCAATTGCTCAAGGTTTTACTTGGGAAATCTTTATTGCAACTCTCTAAAAACAGCCTCACTTAACGACTCTGCTTATTTAAGTATCTCTTGCAGCTCATCATCTGTCACAAGACATGCATCACATTTGCTTTTTATTCTACAATCACCGGCAACACCCCCTACTTCCTAAATCTTCCAAAATAAATTGCATGCATCTCCAGATAACTTGCATAGGAGCTAAAAATAGGAAAAGCCAACCTCTGAAATGAATTTTTTGCTTTTCGTTTTCTTCTGGATGTGTCAAGCAGTTGCACTTCCTGTTAGGTCAGGCACTACACAATAGCTTTCTAAGGGCCTGGAAATGAGAGAAACCCAAAAAACAATTCCACATCCAGTGGCCCAGAGCTGCTGGCTCTTACTGGAAGGCCTACCCTGGCAGTGGCCCGGGTTGTCTCTCTCCTGTCTGTATTCTGTATGCTGATCTTTCACTTCCAGAGTTGTTCCCGAGCTGTCTGTTTTTATCTGCTCCTGCTACTCGCTGAGCCTCCCAGTTTTCTCAGGCTGTGCCTTCCTCGGTGTCTTGCTCCCACTCAGTTCTGAGATTAATGCTGTGTAATATTCCTGAGCTATCACATTCTGTTACTTGGAGCTCATCTTGTTCCTTCTCAAAAAATCAATTTTAAATCAAAAAAAAAAATTAAGGGCCTGTACATCTAAGTGGATAAACAGATCTAGAAGCAAGTAAGTGTGGTGGGTAATAGAGGAGGCCATTTCAGACAAAATGGATGATCTTTTTGATGTGAAAAGATTGCCCACTTCATATAGCTGTGGGATGTGATGTGTGTCCTAGTATGCCGTGAAAGGGCTGTGTAATCTGCCCAGCTGCTTTGGGCTGCTCTCCACGGGTTTGTTGATTGGGTCAGCAGCAACCCAGGGGATGCAATGGCCAAAAATCTAAGCCATGGTAGGAGGGGGCCAAAGGAGGTATCCTGCTTCAGGGACATGCTGTTGGGGACGAGCGCTGGGTCCCGAGCAATCCTCCTTCGAGAAGGTTGTGTGTATGATTCAGCCCTTGGGCCAGGAGCCAGCCAGCTCGCAGAAAGGAAGTCACATTCCTACACAGCTCCGGCCAGAGGCAGGAGGTGGGCGGCCACATGGGCACATCTCCCATCTCTCCCATCTCCAGCAGATACCCAAAGGTCTCCAGCAGCTGCAGGGTGGCGCAGGGAGCTGGGCCCGTCCCGAAGGGCTGGACGGCTGCCCGTGCGCGGACGGCAGATTCGGTTCCCTCTGGCCAGCCCAAGGGCCATGTGGGACCAGGCTCCAAAGCAGAGCAAGTGACTTCACCAGCCGTGAATAGAGGAGGCACCTTCTGCCCACACAGGCACTTCCCCGCAAAGCAGATGTTGCTCCTTTTCCTGTCAGTGGACAAATGCCATGAAGTGCTGCAAGGGGAGTTACAAACGGGCCCGGATGCTGTGTCACAGAAGAGTGGACTAATAAGGTAAAGACGGGGAACTGCACTTTTCACGCTGGGAGGGCTGGAGTTCCCTGGAGGAACAAACCTAGTGGCGTGCTCTTCCTGAGCGCTCCTGCAGCAGCCCGGCTGGCCATGGGGCACTTCGCACACAGGTCTCCTGTCCTGCAGAGGAAAATGCAGAGTTACATGATGCAAAACAATGCCTCATTCCCTAGGAGGGGTGATTTCTGTGGGCTGCAGCTGATGAAATCTGCTCTGCTTCATACCTTTTTTGGGCAACACTTGGCTGGACAATCCCCTGTGTGCCTCTCTTCTGTGCCTTTCAAGAGAAAGAATAAATCAACTTATTCCTGCATGTATTGAGCTCAGCTGCCAGCCTTTTTCAGTTCGTGGCCATAACTGAGACTCTGGCTGGCGTAAGAGTGCAACAGCAACGAGGTCAAAAAGGAGAGGAGCATTCTGCGCTTCAAGGAGAGCTGGGATATTTGCCAGCCTCAAACACAAATTTTATCTAGCCAGTCAAGAGACACAGAAGGTTTTCCAGACATTGTCCAACTCAGAGTAGTTTCACCAAAAGCAATATTCCAGGGAAATCCACTCTGGGTTGAACCTGGATTTTGTTTTAGTCAATCTGCCTGTCCTTCATTGCAATGAGGAAAAAAAACCATACATTCTGTATTCTCGCATCCACAGAAATACTGCTTTGAGTGCAGAGACATCCTTCAGGAAGAGCAATGCCCACCAGTGCTTCTCCTCCAGCTAGGAGTACAGCCATGGGGTTCACCACCCAGCTGTATAGTTTCCAAGCCACTCAGGTATGTGGATACCCAAGCAAACTCTTTTCAAATAAACGTTCCCCTGGTTAAAAAGGGCACCAGCGCATGCATGTGCACACACACACACTACAAGTTACAGGAGGTTCATTAAGTGCCATCAACCCAATACCTTCCAAGCTGGCAAACATCCCATTCAGTTCAGGCTAGAGATGCGGGTGCCAGCTGAGTCCTAGGGCTTCATAACAGGGCATAGACCTTGGTGCCATCCTCCTACATCTGGCATCAGGATTTCACTGAAGAAAGAGATCAGAGCACAGCACACCGCCACACGGCTAGCCTACATGAAGCTTGATTTTTGTCCGACAGCTTACATGCTCCTTAGTTAATTGTCAAAAGGTTTGATAAAATCTCCTGGCAGACCAATGTGTTAGGTCAGCTCAGTGTCACTTGGAAATCTAATGAGCTCTCCTTAGCAGTACAGTTTCAAAAGAGACTACCTGGGCATGCAGAGGTGCTGTACTGCAGTTAATAATGAACTCTGCTTAGGAGAAATCTGGGCATGACAACAGAGTGGGGGTTATTTCCACATAAAACTGCTTTAAAACCCACTTGGAGATTTTTGGTTTTACATCATTTGGAGATACCAACAAAGGAATGATCAGCACTTGCTAGTTACTTTCTGTTTATAAATGGGTTTATCCTATTCATAGAGAATGACAAAGTCTTCATAGTCCTCTTCCTACGGGCATCTAGGCGACAGATGAAGAGCAGCAATTTCCCGCGATCGCTGATGTTCAGTGGCAGCTCTCCATGCCTGTTACTTTCAGAGATATGTCAAGCTGGAACAGATCAGACTATGTATACATGAATGATGGACGAGGTTTCAGAAGGACTGGACTTTTTGCCCAGAATCTGGCCTATACCCAAGTCCTTCCTCATGCAAAAGAGACTGGACGTCCTTTATCGTGATCTTATTTTTGCTTGCAAATCAGAAGGGTCCACTGCCGCTCTTCGCCATTCCTATCCAAGTGGCTGAAACACCAGGCCTGCCTGCATGATGGGCTTGTAAGGACAGGCAGCACAAGGCCACAGGTAAGAATATCTGCAGAAGACACTCGTCACTGGGTTATCTAAGCACTAGCCTTATCTATCTACTAGCCTTAGATAAATGCATCCTGCAAAAAGTGGAAGGCAGAAGACGGCTTTGCTCCCACCTCATCAGTTCAGAGACCCAAAAGTAGTTAAGCATGTATAGAAATAAATATCAAAAACAGGAAAAAATAATTTTTGAATCGTATAATTAATAAAGTCATGTGAAAATAGTTATTATTATCTACATACTCCTGCAATGCACCAGTTTAATTGAGGACTGCAAAACGCTTTGGGAACCGTGGATGCAGAATAACATATTCAGAGTGTTGGATGTGGCAGCAATCAGTGAGTTCCCTGACAGATGTGCCAGGTGACCAAGACACACATTCCTGACGCGAGGCGCATTCCCAACAAGCTCTCCCTCCTACCTCTCTGCCTGTCGTGGGCAGGGTAGTGCAGGCACCAGCGGTGCTTTTAACCCCTCCTGGGGCAGCTGAACCTTTTCTCTCTGTTCTGGACTGACTGCGTAGGCGGACGCTGCCCCCAGGCTGCACCGTGCTCTGGGTGAGCAGCAGAGGTTGCCGCTGGAAATCCCCATCCTGGCTCCAGTGATACCCGACACCCGCGGCGCCACATCCTCCCTCCCTCCCTTCTCGCGACCCCTCCTTACCTTGCGCTTTGCCTTAACGCCAGGAAGTTTCCTTCCTCCGCGCGCGCCGGGGGCAGGAAGGGCCCCGCGATGGCCTGGGCGCTGCGTCCTCAGCACGCACGCAGCCAGATACACGGAGATGAAAGTGCCCTCGGCTCTGAGGACACCGCTTCCTCTGCAGTGAGCTGGCCCAAGAATTAGCCTACTTCTTAACTGGGCTCCTTGCCATGTCCCTCCATGACATCACTTACAGGAACAAGCCTAAACTTTCCCAGTCTGCAAAACGTCGCTACTATTATGCATAACTTACTAAAAAGTAAACACTCCATTTAGAGTAAACACAATAATTGTTAAGCTGATAACATGCTTTGGGATGGTGAGCACAGCTCTGGCATTTGAGCGAATACGAATGGGCACTAGCGGTTAGCACAGCCAGCGAGCTTCGCCCAGGCCTCCAGTGCGCAGACCGGGGCTTTTATTCCTCATCTTTCCAGGAACCATAAGCAACACAGGAAGGGAAGCAGACAATAGACAAGGAGTCCCGAAAATTTCCAGGTAATGCCAGTGCTAGCCTAGCAATATGACTTGAAACCCTACCGAATAAGGCAGCTGGTGGGGTTTGGGAGAGGCCGTTTTGGGAGTGTTTCGGAGGACATGAGGAGCAGAGCAGGTTTCACCCCCTGGCAGCTCAGGGTCAGAGGGGAGGGAGATCTTCTGGAACCACAGATCTTCTGGAAAGGGGCAGAAAGGAAGTGGGAGTGCAACTTCCTACCTAGGACAGAGAGATTTGACCACTGCTCAATTTCCTTATGACTCAAATGGTATTTCTTAAAGCAACACTTCTTTTGATGGCTAAAAAAAAAATAGCAACTGTTAAAGCAATGAAGACTGCTGACTAATACTGTACCAGAGGATACATCCTCTTCTTCAGGCTACGCTAGTTCAAGCACCAATATTTCTAGAAGCTCATCAGGATTGCCTTGTTACAGCTGACTACAGTTCCAACGCAGACTGTTTTCTGAAATGCAGAAAAACTGACTGAAAAGGGTGACCTCAGTAAAACCGTTCAACAAAGACAGACATTAATAATCTACAGATATTTCTTTTCTAAGCAGTCTGTGTTTTCACTGGATACATTTCCAGAGCCCTCAGATGGAAATGGCCTGAAAACTACAAAGTCCACAGACCTTTGAATTAAGCTCCGCTTGAACATGAGCATATCATTTAGAAGATCATCCCATCCTGAGTTAAGTGCCTGGTGACCACAGCCCATTGGTACCTTGTGAAAGTGAGTGGTTCCTTGGATAATGAAAAATCTGTGCTTTATTTCTGAGTTGAATTTCTTGAGAAGCCCCTTCCCTCCACTAACTGCCACTGTGCTCTCCTCTGACAGTCTGAGGACCCCCACAGTGGGTCATTCCCCATGGGAACACTGATGCATGGTGAGCCTGAGCTCCCAGTGGGAGGCAGGGGATTCCAGGGCATTTGCCAGGAATGTACGTCACATTGGGACCATGCTACACAGCAGTCCCAGATGCCCTGTTTCAGCAAGGACATCTCCAAGCCTTACATCATCTGCTGAGGTGATCTGGGCAGGGCTCATGTTCCTGCCCTTCAGAGCATTGATAAAAGATGTTAAATGATGTGGGATCCAGGAGCAGCCACTATGGGCAGTTGGAGACCTGGTGGAAACAGGGATATACATAGAGACATGCACACACGGCACCAGCCACAGGTAGTGCAGGAAAAGGGCAAGGTTAATGCTGCCAGACCCCACTGCTTACCAACCTGCTCACCAACGATACCCCAGTCACTGCCGCACACGAGCTCTGGCAGCGAGTCACCCTCCAAGCCACTGAACACGCTCCGCACTGACAGGGATTGTTGGATTGTTCTAGTTTTTAAATCAAAACATTCTGTTTTTGCAAAGCAAAAGCCTGGATGAAAACTGACTTCAAACACCTCAATACTACACCAGCCAAACTTATAACCTCAATAAAGACGAGGTTTCCACATACTCAGACAGTACTGATAGGCATTAATTACATCCATCCTGCCCCTATTCCCCTTTCGTTTTTAATAAAGAATCCCGTTCAGCTATTCCATTATTTTTCCTGGACTTGAAGGCCATAAATGGTCATCTGATTTATACTTTTTAATTATTTGTAAAACATTATGTTTCCTCCCCTCTTCTGACTTTTCCCTTGTGCTCCTTGAAGCACTGCAAATCAACATCTTCAGCTTCAGTAGCTGCTGTTCAAAAGCCTTCTGAGGTACTTTGGACAAAAAACATTTCCTCCTTGTCATGCAACACCACATTATTCGCTAGCTTTTTCTCCCAGTCATTTAGTGAATGCTTTCCCTGACTGGGAACTCTGTCAAATACTGGGTGGATACCAATGATAGAATTAGTTTTGTGCAGAAATAAATTTAACAATGCCCCTCCCCCTCAAAGAAATTCCTCATTTTTCTTGGCTTTTGCTTCAGACCGGCTTGTCTATTTTGAATGTATGTATTTGCCACTTCAGCTTGTCCCCAGCTCTTGCAGGATGACAGTGGATGCTGCCTGCGTGGTGGGAAGGTGCCCGTTCCCAGCAAGCACCCATCTGGCAGCCCAGAGCAGGATAGTGGTCAGCGGGTATGGGAGAAGCCCAGCCCGGGGTCTTGCCAAGAAACGGGGGAGCCCAGGTCAGGAAAATGTGAGGCTGACAAAGCATCTCTCCATGGCAAGACTCACTTCTGTTTAAAAAGAAGCAGATCTCCCAGGGGGGAGCAAATTAGCAACCCGTATGTGACACTGTTTGTCTTTCTCCTGATGGATGAGCAATTTTTCCTCTCTTTCAAAGTAATACTTGGCTGTGCTTTCTTTTTAATGAGTTTTTGGACCAAAGCCCAAAATGGATCAAAGCCATCGGTGGAGGTGGGGAGATCACCCAAACCTTTTCCTTTTTCCTTTTTCTTTACAAACAGAGATCACACCTTTCCTTACTGAGGCTAATGTCAGCAGTGCTGACCAGTGCCTTGCCTCCCGCGTGGAGACTGACCTGTCTGCCAAGTTAACAGCTTGAGGGACGTCACCCGCAGGCTCCTGTGCTCTCCCCTCTGGCAAAGGTCTCAGAGAGGCTCAGGGAAAGGGAAGCTGCTGCGGATGGGCAGTGCTCGTGTGTGAGCAGTCATCTTCACAAACCCCTAGTACCCGCGGCAAGGCTAGGAAGAACATTAATGTGTGTAATGTGTGGCAGAGTGACGTGAGGGCCCCTGTCTCAAGGTGGGCGGAAACTGTAGCTGTCCGGAGAGGCGGGAGCAAGGCAAGGCAGGCAGGAGATTGGGCCTGATCCCTGTTCCTCCTTCTCCACACCTCTGCAATATGATTTATGAGAGTAACCACTTTCAACGGGCAGCTTTGAGATCAATGGTGGGACACTCCTCGAATGAGGAGGGATGTTCTTGCGCAGATAACACAGTACAGCGCGTGGGCCTGAAAAGAGGAAACGGGGTCCTGCAAGGCTACAGACATCAGGGCTTGGTGTCTGTACACCAAGCACATTTGGAGCTACTTCTTTTTTCCTTTTCTAGTAGAAAGCTTTACCAGAAGTATGGAAGCTTGTAGCTGCCTACACGTATCTACATAAAATAGAGCTAAGTGAGAACGATTAGGAGGTTGAGAAAGCAGGGAAAGGACAGCAGAGATAAAAAACCATACCAATCAGCAGAGGGAGAAACAATAACTGTAAATAATGGCAGAAAGTGTCCCCAGACCTGCAGCTGCTGCAGGATGAGGGCACAGACGTGGCCCCAGCGGAGCTGAGCAGGATGGGCGCAGAGCCCTGCTGCGCCGGAGCAGAGTTACAGCGATGCCCCTGACGGTGGGAGGGAACGGCGCTGACACGGCGCAGGCCTTCGCGTCCAGGGCAGCGCTCACGAGAGCAGCCGCGCTTCCCCGGGAACATGTTGTGTACGAGGCTTCAAGTGTGGCTGAGCAGGAGCAGCGCGTGGCGCTGGCAGGCCTCGCGGCGTCGTACGCGCGCTCCCCGCAGCCCCGTGGGCTCGCGGCCCGCTCCCGCTCCCGATGGCAGCCGGGACAGGGGGGATTAGCTGCTCGGAGCGCTCGCCTACGGAAAAGGAAGATGCTGCCAGGCTGGTTCGCTGGTGATGGTGTGCAGAGCCCTGGGACGTGCACTGCTTCTCCTGCCTTTAAAATGACTCTCACTACTAGAGGGAACTGCCATGTTTCCTCCGGGTTCAGCATTCCTCATGGAGAAGGGGGAACAGCACATACTCGCATATGCTATTCTCTTCATCTTCTTTTAGTTTTCTTTTCTTTACTCTAAAATCAAAGCACCCAGCTGTTTCTTATTTGCAAAACTCTTCCTTTTGCCCCCAAAATACAGGAATTTGAGGGATTAAAACAATTTTTTAACGATTTTATATCTGCTCTTCTCAAATATTAGCTACGCCATCATCTAAATATAAAAGAAGCATAATGAGATTCCATTTAGCATGCGAAATACACCCAGGAGTAACCCAGGACCTACTAATGGGCATTCCCCAGAGTTTGTGACTCATGGATGTGTTTGGTAGTATTTCTGCAGGGCAAACAGCAAGGGAAGGAACGCAGCCACTAGTAGAGGTGTCTGCAAGCTCAGTGCAGAAGTCAGTAATGCCAGAAGACTGGAGCAGCTAATGAAGCATCTCATTCCAGAAACGACAAGGAGAGACTCCAGGGAAGAGCAGTAGTGACCTATATAGAGCAGAAGGAAACAACAGAAACGCTGGCCACGGCGCCGAGAGGAGAGAACAGCCAGAAGAGCAAGGGGAATTGCCAGGGCAACACAAGGAGACTCTATTAAATAGGATGCAATTAGCAAAGGAAAACTTTTATTGTGTGATTAACAGGCAAAATATACCCTGTGGTGTGCTAATAGCTGCTGTTTTGGTTCTTTCATGTTAAAAAAAAATTCTAAAAAAATGAATCTATGTTGGGAATTCAGGTCAACCACAATGAAAAAACATATTGACAGTTTTTGCAAAGGAAAATTTGAAGGAAATTTATTTATAATTTTTTAAAAATGACAGAATGTTGTTTGATCCTTAAAAGCTTCCAAAAATATGCAGAAATTTTAAAAATACAGTATGGTTTCAAGGAAAAGAATACCCCAAATCACGTTAGCAAAGTATTTTGCTGTTTTGAAAAGTTTTATTGGTGGTTCTTACCACTGAAGAAGTTTAGTAAAACTGAGTTTAGGTTACAAAATGTGCTGGCTTACCCGATTCTACATATTCTAGAAAAAAACATACATGCTGGCCAAAAAATATAATTCGGCAGCAGCCAGCAGTTGTTTCTGGAGCTGACATTGCCTGTTGCATCTTCCAAAGCAAAACTAAAATTGTCTCTGTTTGGCTAATTATGGTGGAAAAGTCACATTTTTCTCAGGGAAGATGACCTATGAAGATGTGATATTCTTTCCTGAGGAACACAGGAAAGCGCAGGGAAACCTTGAGGCGATACCAGGGTCTGCGGGTCGCTAGAACCAGTGCTCTGGCTTTCAGAGCTGCTCGAGGCTAATGAGGGAGAAGGTGGAGCAAGCGACTTAAGGTGGGAACAAGTGCTCCTTTCTCCTCTTCCACCATGAAATAGCAACTTCTAAAAATGGGGGATGCTGCAGATGGTAAAGTCTTAAATTACCATGGCGCACTTTGCTGGAGAGCGTTTGCACTCCCCTTAGATGGAGCCAGCCCGCAGCTGATTCGCAGAAGGTCACGTCTGCCCGTCCTGCCCGACTCCTGAGCCTGCTCCCCTCGTCAGCTCGGCTGACAGCGATGAAGCCATGTAGCTTCTTGAAAACACTTGATATGGCTCTGGGCAGGCAGGCTGATTTGCAACCTCTGAGTGCAGGAGAGATGGAGAGCTACTGCGAGGGTTGACAAATGAGCTTGGAAACGCAGGAGCAAGCGTCTGCTGTGCGGCGTGACGAGGCAATGGGGCTGGAGTGAGGTGGGTAAATATCCTGAAGCGCTCTCCAAATCTCTCTGCCCCAGCAAGCTTCTGTTCCATTAATAATTTGCCGTGTCAATTGATACCATTTTGCAAACCCAAGTAATTCTGCGCACTCAGCAGTGAGGTATTCCCGCAGCTCCCGGGCTATGTACACACACATACCCACGAAGCGTGACCATACGCCAGATCTGATTTTGAATGTAAGCTCAGTGCCATCCTGGGGCATGGCCGCTCCGCCAGGAATGTCGGTGGGAACTCGGCGACAGCCCTGGCTTCCACCGAGCGCTGCGAGCCGCGGGGCCCGCGCGCTGCCGCTCAGCTGGGCACCGGGGCCGTGCGCAGGGCCGGCGGTGCCTGGGTCATGGCCCACCACGCGCGACTCATCGACCCACAGCGGCGTGAGGCGAGAGCGGGGCTGTCCATGCTCAGAGGCGAGACAGCGGGACCCTGCCTCCCTCCCGAACCCGCGCTGCTCTGGGGTCACAGATGAGATGCTGTGTCACGTCTTCAAACAGCTGGAAAACAGCAGGGCATCTCGACCCAGCACATCTCAGGTGTGAGCTCAGCTCACATGGCGGTGCCGGGGGGCTAGAGGAGCCTCAGAGGGCAGCGTGACCCCTGCTGAGCGCCAGGCCTGGGAAGCAGCCGCTCCCGGCCGGCCTCCAGCCCCTGCTGAGCTCCGCAAGCCTGCCCCGCTTCCAGCACGGGGGATAGCGGCGAGAGCTTTTGCTTCAACAGCACGGGATGAACCTTGGGTCTGGGCCACTGAAGACTTCACGCTCTTGTTGCTGTCCAAGCTAGTGGGACTGTAAGCTCTGCAGACACGTTCAGGTAAGCACAGACAGGGGCTGACTATAGGCCCATCTGCTGTCTATCACTGCGAGTCCCCAGCAGTTGTCCGTAGGTGATGAGCAAAGCAGCGTGTGGACAGAGCAGGCTCTTGCCTGGTATCAGCCTCCCAGCTGTGCTGATCAGCAGAACTTTTGGGACTGGAGGCTGCTGCCAGCCTTTCATATTTGACAGGCACTGGCAGACTGGCAGGTTTTATCTAACCACTTTCTGAACCTTCGTGAACTTTTACCCTCCACAATAGTCTTATTAAATATAGGCATTGTTGTCTAGGGCAATACTGCAAGGGAAAAAATGACTTCCTTTTGTTTGGGTTATACCTGCCAATTGCATAATTTTATGAGCTGTGCCTTGTTCCTGCATTGCAAGGAATAGTGAATAAACATTTCCTGCTCACTTTCTCCACAACAATTGTGATTGATAATATCGAATTAATCAACTCCACCCATCATCTCTCTTCCAAAACAAGGAACTGGAGTTGTCTGATTCTCCATGTACAGAGGTATTTCCTATCTATTATCACTCCAGCTTTCTCATGCAGCTCTGAGTGCCATGATGGCCTTTGCAGGGAGAACTGCAAGTCGTATGCCAAGGCTAGTGGCCTCTCAACTTACACAATGGTATAACAGCATTTTGTTCTTGGGTCTTTCTGTATAAATGTCTGTGTGGATTCTTGACAGCTGTCAAGCTGCTCTTTTCAGGGAAATATCCATTGTGATACAAGGATCTGTTTCCTGAGTTGCGCTTGTTAATTTAAAGGCCATCACTGTCTGCATAAAGCTAAGATTATCATTACAGGATACAGCCCTCCTAAACTGCCTGATGTTAATCTTTACCATGCATGGTAAATATTCCTATTGATAAGCTGATGTGAAAAATGGATTCTTAAAGATAATAGTAAGAAATTTTAGAATGAAAGCTTTAACATGAGAATGGCATTCTTCAGCAGAGCATGCTAAAACTTGGAAGCAAGTTCTTTCTTTAACCCTTAATTTTATGGGAATCACTAATGCATCCAGATCCTTTCTCCTGTATCGTCTACATATGAAAATGAAACTTAAGTTGGGGGCTGAAAATTGTCACTGATAGCTGTGAAATGAGTTGCTATTTTTAATTCATTTTAAACCCCCCATTAGTCCAGATGACACATAGCGCTGGCATCTTTGAAGAGCCAAGAATTGAACTAGAAAGAAGAAATTGTTCCTGCTACCCTAAGGTTACGTCTCCTAACCAAGAAACACTGAGGATGATGGGCTGGGTGACTGTTACCCCTTCTGTCTTTGTCTCAGTAGATAAAGGGAGGACAGCATCTAATTACTACCCTTTTTCCCAGCATTATTAGCCACAAAAAAAAAAAAAAAAAAAAAAAAAAAAAAAAAAAAAAGCTGAGGTCCCTGAGTGCCTCACAGAAGATCCCAGACCCCAGCAACCTATTTATCAGCAAACCTGTGGTCTGCTTCAGAAATCATACTTTTTTTCTTGGAGAATCTAGCCATCATCTTCCAAGTATTGACACTAGACTTGCGGTTTTCCTCCTCGTTTCCAGGCAAGCATGACTAGCATAGACCTCATTGGATTGCAGATTGCACACAAATCCTTTACAGCTCCTCCAGGTTGTAAGCTCTGTTTTTCATATTGAAACTCTTCTGGCAAAGGGCAGGAGGAGAGGAGCATGTTTCCCCAAAAGGCAAGTACAAAGTGCTTGCATGATAAAATTGATGCCTGTTGCATAGCAGTTTAAACAAAAGAGGCCGACTGTCGACACTGCCTTCTGTAGTGCAGAGCAGCATGGAAAGCTGTGTAATGTGTCCTGACAGTGGTACAAATCATTAAAGGTCAAGGGCTTGGGGATTAGCCACATCCCTACACAATGGGCTGATACAGAAAGGGCAGGACCACAAGGATTCAGCTTTAGAATGAGAGGTTTTGAATACAGGTGGTGACAGTGGATTTGGGGAAAGGACTTCCAGCCCAAAGCCTTCCAGTCCTCAGGCAGACTAACGCAGAGGCTGCCCTCTTCCCGGGCTTCTTCAAATTCACTGCCACCTAGGTGTGGGGACCCTGGGATGTCTTTTACCTTTCTCCCTAAATTTACTTTATCCACACATACACCCTTCAGCAACAGATTTACAGAAATCTTCGCTATTTCTAATTCACAGACCAGGCTGAAGTACCAGAAGTGCCATCCCAAAACACCATGTGCCTGCAGTTATAGGCAGGACACTTCATTCATCTTGCTGTGCCTATATAAAACACAAATAAAGAATGATTCCTCTCTCTCTCATAAATACGGCAAGGTCTAATTCTTGCAGAACTCTTTGCAGTCCCCATGCTAAAAGGTACAAGGCACCATGAAACAAACAAATAAGCTCTGGTTCTGGCAGAGTATTTACCCAATAGTCTTGAGATAGTCTTGCTGATGGAAATCCCCATGGTTTGCCTGGATTGATGTAGATGATTTGGGACACCCAATGCTATCAATCCTAATCCTAATCACTGATGGATGTTTTCAAGTCAATCCTATTAAGTCAGTTCTTTAACTAAAAAGTCCAGTGTCCAAACTGCTGTTGAAAACCCCCTACCCAGTGTGCATGCTACAAACAAATGCTCCATACTGCCTTTGGCAGAAGCTGTGGATTTCACATACAAAAATGAAAAAGAAATTACTCATGATTTTCCAAACTTGGCACATATTCTTTTAAACTACTCTAGTAGTAAGGTTGTATACCTGTTCATTGTCCATCAATTTAATTGATTATATCTGTGTCAATTATTAGTCACTTAAAAAGTGTAACTGTTTTGCTGAGAGCATAAAATGTGTTGAGTTAGCAATTATTTCACTCCTTTTCATTTTGTGAATTGTAATATTCATGCATGTCCTTTCCTTCCATTCACTGTTCAGATACAGACTCCTGTAGAAGTGTCATGCTTTTAATAAAAAAAAAATAGCACTAGGGAACTGCGTCAGAGTACAACTCCTAAAAAGAAGCTATGTAGAAGATGACAAATAAATGAATGTGAGCTCAAAGAAAAGTTATATCATAAAAACTCTGAAGTAATTCTTAAATCACACTAGGAACACCCTGAAGGAGCTACTTTCAGAAATGGTTTGATAAGACTGATGTAGAACTAATCACATATAACTCTAATGTTCTCATTTCAAAGGAAAAGTAGGGTAGTACAGTAAAGAGCCATGAGGATTATTCTAGGATGACAGTAGATATCTTGAGAAGACACAAGGAGCTCTAGCTAGGTATCATAAAAATAATGATAATAACTAAAAAAAAAAAAAAAAACATGGTGGGAAGGGCAGGGGGATTGATTGTAGGAAAAGGATTCATAAGAAAACTCCAGGTACCAAATGGTTCCTCACACTATTATGTATAGTACAACCAGAATCAACAGCTAGTATTTTAGCCCAATAAAATAAAATGAGGAGCAATGAAAACATTTTATGCAAGGAGAAAGGATCAATAGAAAGTGGTAGATTCTCCCTGCTTCTAATGTCTTCCTAACAAGGCTTAGCTTCTGAAAGAGATGCTTTGATTGAGTTGAAATTGCTTCTTTGGAGCAAGAGTAGCTGGAATTTAATGGCGTGTGACATACAGCTAGGATACCAATTTTATGACCAAGTGATCTCTACTTTCCCTGAAAATTCTTCATTCTGTAAGAAGAATTTCAGTGCTGATGATAGGCAGGCCAATGAGTTTACTTTTTCTTCAAGATTGTGGACCATGAGTTTAGATAAATCTTTATATTATAAAGTCTGGTTTTAAAGCATTAAGTCCAGTCCCTAAGAGGTCTGGAAAGCCTGATCTCTTGAGAAGAGAGATACACTAAACATTGCTTATATAGACAAAGCACCATTTTAAATATTTTTTTTTCAGAAAAAGACACATTGTTTGGTTCTCAGACTTTTACCATGTGATTCCAGCATGTCAACTTTGTTTTCAAGTTGTCTGTGACATGCATGCAGAGCAGACACAAAACACCTCCATTCAAGCCTCTCCTTTTTACACAAAGAGAAAGCTGTACATCAGGTTTTTTCATGTATTAGAGATAACAGAGGATTCAGAACGAGAAAGCCCATTGAAATTGCTTTTTCCCCCTCCCATCACAGAAGTATTTTTCCTTGAAATCAGCAGCGATGACATTACTGCATAGCAGTGGAGCGTGGTGAGGACAATAAAGCTTTCTGAAAACACTCTTTTAGCTGCACTCACTGCCTAATAAATAAGTTAGTGGCCTTCCCCAAAGGGGAGAAATTTTTTTTCGCAGCTCTCATTTTAGTAATTTTTCAGTGATACTTACAGCTGCATTTTGTCAGGAAAAAAAAACAACTAAAAAGAAAGAAGACAAAGCAGAACCTTATAAGCTGTATGAAACGTGCATGCCACATAGGCCTGATTAGTGCACTGACAGGAAAGATGTCACTGACTGACACTATTTATTAGTAGCACAGCTCCATGAAAGAATTATCGTGTAGGATTTTTGTTCACTAATTATGTGCTAAATTACATTAAATTATCACTGTAGTCCCTCATAATTACAGTTATTATGACAAACACCAAACAAACGAGTAAAAAGTGACCTCTTCCATTTGAAAATAGGCAACATAAGTGTCTCATCAATGCCAGCTTTCTGAATATGCAGCATCCGTGTCAATTTTTACTTATTATTTGCAATTGGAAGGATTTCTTTAATTAGTTTTGCCAAGCCTACTGCTCAGTGAAAGTCTCCTGGGTTTACTTTAGATAGGAAACGCATGAAACTACTCCCACTATCTTTTTTCTGTCATTTCTCCGTCCCATTTCCCAAGTGGTCTCTCGTTTGCCCCAGTCCATGGAGCAGCATTCCAAGTCTCTTGGAGTCACTTCTCAAAGCATGTTTTATCAAAGCTACATAGTTACCTAGAATTAAATTATGTCCAAAAATTAATAGTAGGACCATTGTGGATTTGAAGTTAAATTCCTGCTTTTCCTTTGATGCCAGCATCTAGCTACCGTAAATCCCAAGCAGACCTAATCTCACATTTGTTTGCAGTCCCCTTCTTCTCACACCTTCACCTTTATCCAAAATACCTAATGCATGAGTCAGTCAGAAACAGGATCCTCACTTAGACAGATTGTGTAGCTAATCTACTATGGTAATTTTTAAGGTCATCTGTTTTAAGTTCATCAAAACCTGCCAGCAAGGTTTTCCAGTCTCATATCTTGTCCACAGAAGAGTTAACAAGTCACATTTATTACAAGAAATCAAGGAGGACCCAGTCACCATTTCTATGAGCTTCTAACACGAGCTTGCCAGGCACACACACAAAGCACGTTACAGTCCCATGCTATTCAGTGACCATTAGTAACACAATGCATAGCTTACTGGCAGGTTTGTTTCGGGGAACTGTGAAATTTCAGTGAATATGTATTGTTCCTACTGCT
Source organism: Crypturellus tataupa (assembly GCA_034781795.1). Taxonomy (NCBI): domain Eukaryota; kingdom Metazoa; phylum Chordata; class Aves; order Tinamiformes; family Tinamidae; genus Crypturellus; species Crypturellus tataupa. Next base: position 8,017,812 of record JAWLRI010000448.1, read on the forward strand.
AAGATAAGAGTAGGTCATGTGGCAGCTACTAACGCAAATAAAAAGAATGAGCACATTTGCCGAGACCCATGGCTATTCAAGAGCTCTGTTTCAGTCACACAGACACAAACACTGACCTGGTAGTTCTTGTATTTTCGTTTAGTGCAGGCAATGCTGCAGTTCCTTGACTGACTAGTCACCAATAACTAAAAACCTCTGCAATTTGAACTGCAGCTATCCAGACAGGAAATTATGGGCCAAGAAGCTAACCTAGTGAAAACTGACACAGTGAAGGCGGGAAAGATAAGCTAAACTCATCAGATGGCATTTCATGGGGATGATTTCATAGCAGGATCAGCTAGATAAAAATCTAAGCAGATAGAATGATAGGCTCAGCTCTCCTACACGACAAGTGGCAGGACTATTTTGTACTAGAGTTGCTTTTTTTTTCCTCTGAATCAAATTGTGGCTACCTTTGCATTTGGAAATCTGTTAACCACATGCTTTCAGCAAATACCCTATATATTCTAACTCCAGAGCACATAGCTATTTATATTCTTTAACAACATTTTCATAAGCGGGTAACTTCCAGTTACAGAGCAGCTTTTCTCTCAAAGTACTTTATACTCCATATGCACAAAGATGTGATTTCTTTCATTCCTAGAGCATGGTTCCCTACTAGCTGAATACACTCGTTATTCAGACAGCACATGGTCTCACGATTTTTTTTGAGGCTGTAGGACAAATATGGCATTTAACGGTGTAAATCTGAATTTGAGGAAGATTGCAAGGCTAAGGGCGCAGTAAAGAGAGCTTGGAAAGACATTCATGTATACTTTCCGAGAGTATAGACTGTGCTTTCATTTTATTTTTTCTCTATTTTATTATTTGTTAAAATTACAGCAGTTCTTGAATGGCAGTGCCCCCTGAAAGTATGTTGAAGTGAATCAAAAGAAAGAGAATCCAGCATTGTTTCCTGCAGTGCGTGGCTTCTCCTACTGAAGTCTCATTTAGCTACAGATCCTGCCTAGTTTTGCTTCATTCATCAAGATCAGAGCCTGGTATACAATGACTGTAATCCAGTTTGACATATTATTAACAGAAAGGAGAATCTTCTCCCCTGTCCCCTGTCTCCCTACCTGTAAAATAGTTAAAAACTCATGGTCACTGCCTTCAAGCCATAAGCATCTGCAATATTCTGTTTGTTTGCAGAAAGATACATCCAAAACAGAGTAAATAAAGACTGACCTCCACCAAAGCAAAAGACTACAGCTGGGGAATAGCTGGGGTAAATGGTACAGTTACCAGGAAAATCTAATAGTCAATGTCCAGCTGAGCTATGCACATTTCATCATCCTCACACAATCCCAGTTGCTATGTTTAAAAGTACATCCACGTAAGATATTTTGTCCTTTTGCAGAGCAGAAAGGGAATCAGGCTTGTAAATAAATGCATGTTTCACTGGTATACTGCTGTAGTGTGCCACACTCCTTATGTATATGCACAGTTTTTCAGCTTGCTTATCTTATGCGTAGTGCTCTCTGCTTCAAACTTGGCTCACCAAACCATTCTCCTTTTGGAGATATTCAATGTCATTTCCCACAGCAATGCATTTAAAGGGATGTTATTATTCTGGTAATAAAAGACGTTACTGAAAACATACCTCTTATTTCATTATTATAATCAAGAGGACATGACCTCGTCATAACCTCACTATACTCCACCTGACTCATTACTTTGTTAATTGGTTTCATCTACTCCGGTGCTATTATCAACAACTTTTTATGAAGCATGGGTCAGAGTTACCATGTCACTCAATACTGTATTGCTACATTATCCTGAACACAAATGGCTTCATGGGTTCACCCTTCATAGACTTATTGGTTTATCTGTTTATTTTTCAGGTCATACCTTCTTCCAGGCTGGACACCCGGGTAACTTTTCTGCTAATGGTCACCTGGTATTTATATATATATATACATATATATATATACATATATATATATATACACAGAGTCTGTCCTCAAGCATTCCTAGTTTGCAATATATATATATACAGAGTCTGTCCTCAAGCATTCCTAGTTTGCACTTCCTAGTTGGTAGAACGTGCTCAGTCTGAAATAGCCCCCGGAACTCTACTTTGTCCGGTTCGCTGTTGCCAGTGTTAACTTATTTGCTGACTCATAGGAAACGGATCTTTGGAAATCGCTTTGGAAGCCCTTTTGCAGCAGTTCTCTTTCTAACTCCTCTATTTTATTTATTTCAATCTTACTTATAATCAATCTATTTATAATCACAGCTCAGGTATCTGCAGATAGTAACAAGAGGAAAGCAGTTCTCTCGCTTTTGCAGCAGTAGCAGCCTGGTTAAGTTTAGACCTTGCCTGACAACAGGCTGTTGCAAGGTCAGAATTTGTGGCTGTTAGGCGAGAGCTCCTGGAGGGCCAGCCCAGCAGTGCTGCCGGGCAGGTCCATCAGGTATGTCCAGGTCTGCCCGTGCTGCTGGGCTCCGACTACTGCTCTAGCCTGGAGGTTCTTCACACAGCCTGGAGCACATCACCCACGGGGAAAAGGGGAGACATACAGAGGCCTTTCTGGGCTAGGTTCCCTGTCCCCTGATTGTCACTTGCTACATTTCAGAAGAGCTGCCTTTGGAACAGCAGATAGGATAGTGGAACTCAATTCAGCTGACTGCCAAAATATATGCTTTTATTCACCGAGCAAATTAAAAGCAAATGAAGCCAAATAGGGACAGTCCATTTCTAGTGATTTTGGAAAATGTGTTAAGTAGTGTGGCTGTGCAGTCAAGTCCTCCTGGAAGCTCAGGACCTAAAGAACAACATCTCAAACTAGTGCATTGATGTCTTGTCAGCTGAACATTGCGAATGTGTCTGTGTTCCTGCACTGGCTGAAGACTCCTTGTTTTCAGAGAGATGGCTGGCAGCACTGACACTGTCCCGACCGCATACAGCAGTCTGCAGCAGCAGGCCTCACTGCTGTAGGCTCTGTTTCAACAGCTTTAATTACTGTTGAAACCACTTGCTGTGTTCCATTGAGGAAGCCACTGAACAAAATTTATCTAGCAGTGTTTATAATGGATTCAGGGTTGTTTGATTTTTTTTTTTCATAGGTAGTTGAAACTTCACTAGCTTGGAAAATTCCTAGTGATTCTCATAATATCCCTCAATGGCCAGTTGCTTCAACATGAGGAGCTCTGTGGATCTCCTCTGTCCAAGCTCATGTGGAGGCATGTGGGTTCACTTCCCACACCTTTTTACACAGATTCATTCACCTTTTGATATAGAAATTGCAGGTTCAGCTTTGGGGAGGTTAAAGGACACAGAAAGCAGTGTCAGAGGGCAAAGAGGGCTCCCTAGCCCATGCAAAGCTCCACTAGAAAAAACACGGCATCTGACATTAGTGAGAAGGGACAGCTCCATCTCTGTAAATATTTAGGATTTCTTGCCAGTCCTTTTTTCTTCATTCCCCAGGCCTTTCCCCTCCTGCATTCTTATAGCTCAGTCTCTGTTGGACTGGTTCCCAAGGAGTGGCCTTTCTGCAGGTGGAGTGTTATAACAGCTCTGAAATGTTACTCACCGTATTATCACTGTTAAAATGTTCTCAAGACAATCCTTTTAAGGAAGCTGTCACTCAGCATACTATCTAGTAATTCTCTCTGTTCCAGCAAGTCAGAGGATTAAAGAAAACCTTCCATTCATGTTACTCATCTCACCTTGTTCTGCACCAGGAACTGGAGATCAGTGAGTCTGAGGAAACGTGCCCCAGTTGTAATATGTGTTTGCATTGCAACAGGTTAATAAATCTGTTCAGCTTTTAGTAAAGAATGCTTTTGTTTGTGGCTCTCCTACTCTGAATAATGCTCAAAGCACTTTACAGTTTACTTTTTGAAGGTTCAGTTCTGATTTAACGGTAAGTCAGGAATAACTCCAGTAAGTTAATTTTATGTAACATTTAGTTCCCATTTGCATGCAAGAATGAAAGGAGCCTTCTGAATACTTAGGTAAAACAGTTCAGACACACTTATGACAAGCCCTGCAGAAATATGATATTCAGTTATTGGAGATGCTGATGCCTGTTTGTCATCTGGATTGACTTGAGTGGTCCAAGGTGCATTCTAGCTTCAGAGAAGTCACTAGAAATATTACCACCAATACAAGCAGTTAAAGATTTCACAGAATACATATTTATTAGGCACTGCTTCCTAAGAGAATTCCCATGTGTTTTAAATCACTCTGCAGTGGTGAATAATTAATATCCAGAAAAAGATTCAATATTTCCCTCTACAAGGAGGCCAGCTCAGCAGCCTACAGGATTTAAAGATGCTGCTGAACATGAGCGATCTCCTGTTCCGGCTTCATTCCTGCACTTGCAGAGAGGATTTACACACTCTCTCTCCTTTCCTTGCCTCTGTAATTTCTTTACTGTGCAAGAGTTTACACTCATTAATACTATTAAAAATGGGAGTAGCATGTACCATGTCTGAGAGACCAGAGAGAATTGCTGCCAGGGTGGCAGGGGGAGAATGGGAGGAGATAAAGAGATCTCTCACAGAGCCCCAGAATACATATGCCTAGAGGGAATTTTTATCCAGAACAGTTTATCCAAAGAACAGAGAAAACAGGTATCCAGTTCATACACTCAGGAGATAAGGGCAGTCAGGAGGGAAAGTGCATGTGAGGCTGAGATGAAGCATGAAAGTTGCTGAAGATGTATAGCTTCAATGAGAAAGGCAAGGGCAATGAGAAAGGCAAAGAAAAGGAAAGAGAAGTTTTTAAAGAGACAAGATAAAACATCAATTCCTGCCAAAACTCCAGTAAATATTTTGCTTTCATAGCTGCTGCTTATGAATATCTGCTTTCTCTGCCAGAGAAATATTGTGTGAGAAAAGAGCTAGCCCGCAAGACTGTGAGCAGCACAAGCAAGAGTAGATGCAACTTTGACTTTTAAAAATGAGTAGACAACCTCATTCTCAGACAGGGAACCTTTCATAATCAGCCCCTCCCATTCTGGTATTGGATCAGGGGAGGCAGGAACACAGCATCTGTACTCATGTGAAGCTTGCTTGTTGCATGGTGGCAACATGGGTTATGGAGTGATTACATAAAACACCCCACACCGCAACAGAATGGTTTCAAAGCCTCATGTACATGCTCATGCATATTATCAGAATCCCTGGTCAAAGATTTTTTTTCAACCAATACCAGAGCTATTCTGACCTAATTGTAATTGTAGACTACTGACAGCTAGCTTAGCTCTAGACTTCCTTCAGGTTCAGAATTACAATCTAAACCTGACTGCTGTCCTGTAAAATTAAGTACATACTGGGCAGTAGTAAAAACTTCAGTAAATAATAAAATAATTTAGTGATTTTTTGCAGGATTGGAGAGTTCAGGAGTAGTACAACTTCACGTGTGTTCCAAAAGGACTACAATGCTGCCTGATAGATGAAGGATCCTTTACCAGCGTTTTATTCTATTATAAGGCAGCTTTTAATGAGCATTTGTGCCCCGTTCAAGGTCTTATCTTTCTAATAGACTCTATTATACACAGAAATGTGTTGATCTCTAAGCAATAGTTCACTGTTTTGAGATATGTATTTTCATGATAATTAGTCTCTTTTGCTTCCACCTGTGGTTCGAAGAAACTACCAACTTGAATATTTCTAAAAACCAAACATTATGCATTGTGTTTAAAGGGATGGGAGACTAATTACATGCAAGAAAACTGAAATGACAACCTGTCATATAAAACTGTTAGTATTATCGGAAATGACAGCGCATGAAAAAATATTAGTCAACTTTCAGTGTGAGAATTTGATAGTGGATAAATGATGATGAATGTGCCAGAGTTGGCTCACCCTGACAACCTAGACTGACTCCAGTACTGAATCAGACCGAGGTGTGTCCATGCGGGAGGGAGGTGCAGAGAGAATGTAATTTGAATAAGAGCAAGCAAAAAAGTGAGTGAGGTTACCTTTTAGTTCAGTAGGATATTATGAGCACAGTCAAAAGATTATGTGCCTCTCAAGCCACAAGTCAATGGACTATTAAAAGGGAATTTATATATTTTCCACACACAAATGTCACATAAATCATTGTTCCTTAAATATCCCAGATCAAGATTACAAAATGTAAACATCCAATTCAGTTTGAATGCCTTTGGATCATAAATCCCACAGGGCACAGGTATGTTTTACAGTTACATTAAGAAGCTGAGCTGTATACTCTGCTTACTTGTTTACCGTGGTGTATTTTTTCACTGTATCTAAAAAATGAAACTGGACTGCTCAGTTCTACTTCCTTGTTCTCATTAGTCATTTTTAAGGCTCACAGTACTTCAGAGGTTAACAAGTCACAAAAACAGATTTCATTGTTGCCTCTCTGGAATGAAGCAAGGAATAGCCTGAGGTATTTGATATAACCCAGGTCCCTCCTGCCTTTTATGTCATGGTCCTATCCTGTTCCATTATCTTTGCAGGTCCAGGACTTTGGCAGTTTGGCTAGACAACGGGGTGCATTGGGAAACGGTGAGCTGCAAACAGCCTGGGTGGTCACAAACAGGTTTTCCTAGAAAGGAAATGTGTATTAGGTTTGTAATTTAAATGCTCTTCATAGAAAATGGAATGCTTCAAATGTTTCCCCCCTCCCTGTGTTAAATATTTTACAATTTAAAATATTGTATCAAAGCAAAATTGGAAACCCAGAAGGGAAAGAGACGAAGTCTATGAAAGAGTTTAGGCTATGATGTCCTTAAAAATAAAACCCTGCAGGAAACAGTAATTGACAGAACAATATTTTTCAATATTATTAGACACACCGACATGTTGATTACATGAGCCTCAACTGTGCTCAGCTTGCTCTGTATCTTTGGAGTTCACTGTTCCTTAACTTCAAGATTCAGTGAGAAAAATGAGCTGCTTTTTTTTTTTGAAGCAGGTGATAAAACTTCAGTAAATTTAGATCCTTCTGTACACAGGGTGATGCCAAACTCTAGAGAATAACATAGCAAAGTATGAAGCTAAATGTGGCCTTGAATTCGGCACTGGAATGATAGCACAATGATAGCAAAACGTAAATTGCCTCAAGTCAATGTGGAAAAAAAATAGTAATTCAGATGCAAACGATGATTGCTTCCAAAATCATTGGGGGTCATGCTGGTTTTAAATGGCTGTATTTTGGGTAGGACCTGACCTCTGCCCCCACCCTTCTTGCCCTTACCTATCCATCAAGCCAGGGCAGTAGCAGATATCGCCTTGCAGCTCTGCAAGTCTCCCAGATGTCACCTCAAGGCTGCCCAGATCTCTGCTGTCTGTCAGTGTCTGTCTCTCCTCCTGCAAGGAGCCCTGAGGTTTCTCATGGTGCCTCCTAGCTTAGCACACACGTCCACAGCTTCCCTTACCTGCACGATGAGCATGTGGCATGGTGAACCTGGAGGCACAGAAACACCTGTCAGACCATTCCTGCACTTGGGTGATGCGGTCTAAGAAGGCAGCACTGCATGTCAGGCCTGAAGGTCACAGCTCAAGCTCCTAAGCTGAACACTGCTTTGAGATTGTGGGTGTAAGAGCACTACTCCAGGGGAAGTGGGGCGAGGGATGGGAGAGCAGGAAAAAAGATCCTCCACTCGCTGTCCTATTCTTTGGCAGTTCTGCTATTAAAGCCAAATCTGCACCTGATCCTCCATGGGAAACAGAACAGCCAGTGAAGTGACAAGTACTGCTTAGATGGGTGGAAGAAATAACCAATGACTAGTGCAAATGATCACAAGGGCATGCAAAATGAATTTTAGTAGTAGTCTAAATATGAACTGACATATCTGCATGTTACTTCGCACACTCCCACAGAAGAGATTCTGACTTAATTATAACACTATGAAAACATCAGTGATATAGCGAGACCAAGGATGTTCGAATATAAGGCCAGGGCAGTAGGATCCCACTGTCCCAAGTTCCCTTGTGAGTGAGGCAAAAGAACTGTGCATTTTCCCCTTAAATTTCGCCTCATTTTCCCTTGAATATCTTTCTTTTTCCTTTCCCCCCCCTTTTTTTTTGTCTGAATTCTTCTCATGTTCTGTCATCTGATCTTTTTTTATCATTCTGGCCAAACTCCAGGTTGAATAAATCCATTTTGCCTATCTGATCTCCTCCAGAAACAGAAACCATTGCCCAGTTTTACCTGGCAGAACCCTGCACTTCAGTGAGTGTATCACCGAGGAGCTTGTAACAAATCATGCTGGAAAATAAGGTGAGCTTCAAAAAGAAAAAAAGGAAAGCCTTTTATTTTTATTTGAAATGTATACGGTTGTTACTTTTCTAACTTTAAATTAGTCTGGTTGGTGTAGTAGGGGTTACTGTTATCATAGGAGCCGATGGCCTTCTTTTATATTCGATGGGTTTATTTTAGTGGCTCTCACATTTACCAGCAGTCCATACCCCTAAGGTATGCAGTTGAGAAGGGATGAAAACAGGCCTCCCTTAGCAAAAAGCTCTAGCTGAGGTGAATAGTACTCAGTGGGGATTGCAAAGGAATGACTTAGGGGCCGAAAAAGCCAGAGTTTTATACCAGAGGAATTCTGACAAAGCAAGCTCTTTATACTAGTATAAATGAAAAATTAATCGCAATTCCAATCTATCCTCTGAGGAAAGGGGGGTAAACACCACCCTGGAGCCCACCGTGCAGGATACCCTAAACCAGAAGCACCCTTGGAGTCATGCAGCTCCGGCAGTGCTCAGAGACGGTGGTGGCTGGGGACGCCCCGACCTGAGCTGCCTTGTTGCTCCTCCAGTTGGTGTGGCTCGCTCAGGTAACCTCCTCATGGAGGTTCTGTAAGGGCCTCAGGGCCAAACAGAAAAGAAAAGAAAACAAAATTATATATATACATATATAGATATGCCAGCGCATACATGGCTGCAGCGAGAGTGTGGAGCAGGGCCGCCTCACGCACCCACGCACGAACTGCTCCCCCAGTTGCCAAGAAAAGCGGCTTGTTTCCCCGTTGCCATGGCAACGCCGGTGGGAAGCCGCATTTCCTGCACGGTTGCGAGGAGCCCGTTTGGTTCTGGGCTCAGGCTCGGGTCTGGGTTTGTGTTTGGCTTTGCAGCAGCGCCGCAGGCTCCCAAGGCTCCCCGAGGCCGATGGAGCAGGCCCTGCTCCAAGCCCTGGCCCCCTCGCTGCAGCCCCAGTGTGTTTTGACTAGCATGGAGGTCAAAACCCCAGCTATTCCTTAACTTCTGCCTCGCACTTCTGAGTCACATGTCTCTGCGGCACCAGAAATATAACCCCTCCCTCCCCCCCCCCCGCCATGCTGTATTTGCTTAGGGCAACGTGCGCGAGGCTAAAGCCCGGGTAAACAGTGACTACAGCCTCATCCATCCCCATGGTGTCGACCTGCTTTGGTGTCACTGACAGCCTGATGGTTCCCGCAACAACAGCAGGCTGAATGCCACCCTGACCAAATACAAACACTGTTGTGGGTTTTTTTTTTTTTTTTGGTATTTGAATAATTGTTGCTTGTGTGAACATGCCTGAATGTGGACAGCCTGGTTTTAGCAGAAGAAATGGGCAGTGAAGTGAAATTGTAATCTCGTGGGCAACCTGGACACCACCACAGAGGGGCTTGGTCACATGGGGTCTACAGGAAGGTGCCTGGGCCACCGGGGGACAAATACAAGTCATCCACGGACCAAATATGAATCATCTTCTCAAAGCAGGCAGGCGCTGCTGCCACAGGCTGTGTCTGCTTTCTCGCCTCTTCCTCTCCAGGCTCTCCTGTCACTTTTGGCAAGGTCCTTTGGCTCTTCTCCTGGCTCTTCCCCTAACCGGGGCTCTGCCCTTGGAGATTTTGCCCACATATTGTTACACCGGCAACTACCTTGCCCTCAGATAGCTCCTTGCAAATATTAGCTGCAATAGCTCCATCATTCGAGAACACAGCTCTGATCTTTGCTTTGCTGCTCGGAACTAATAGTTTTGTAACACATGAAGGCAGAAAGCCTGATTACCTCGGTGTTTCTGCTTCAAAGCTGCTTTATCTGGCGTATAATATCACTCTGACCAAAACTAGTTGCAACTGCAAGAAATTCTACATGATGAATCTTATTGGGAATTCATAATCTTTGAATTCAATGTCAGCTACGTCAAACTTGCTGCAGATGGCCATAGATTAAAAACTTAGACAAGAGGAATTAAAAGACAAACAGACACCCACTATTTCTACCTTACTTTGCTTGGGAAATCCAGCTGGCATCTGAGGTAGTCAGGTTACCTAATGTTTCCTAGGGCAGCAAAAGCAGATATTATCAGCAAATCTTATCGATTGCAAAAAGACTTTGAAAAATGGCATTCTTATGCTGAACTTCCAGTGCTGCATTCCTACCACCAGAAACATTTACAATATTATTCAAAATGAACAATATGCCTATTCTTCAAGAAAAAAAGGCAAAAAAAAAAAAAAAGAAGATTTGTAGTAGGACAAATGACACCAAATTCTTCATAAGCATCTTCTGGTCAAAACGTTGAGCTTTCAGTTCCCAGTGTTGATCCTTATTCCTAATGTTTACTTTAAAATTCTGAGATTCTATAAAATAAAATTAATATTTTTGTGTCATCAACTAAGCTCTGAGACTTCAGCTTTTAATAGTCCCTCACCATTCTTTTTCTCCATAATTATGAAGAATTTTGGAGCTTACATAGTTATGCAAGGTAAAAAATTAACTAAAGAAACCCCACAAAGCTGAGATTCTCGTGTACTTCAAAAGAGCAAGACTCAGTAAGAGAAAATTATAAAAGGTATTAATAGTGAATTGCCACCAATTTTAGGAATGGCTTTGCTTAACACATTTGAAAAAGTTATCATCCTCTTAGATTTCTGAATATAGTAGAAGAACTGTAGAACTATATAGAAGTCAAGAATTAAGAAATGTTTTTTGATCAAAATCTTCAGCTGTCTCTGAAAACCAACTTCTTACAAATACTCTGTCCTTTGGCAATCACATTCATTTGTAACTTCCCTCTCAAGCTGGGCAGACAGTTAATAACTGCTTCTTTAGTCATTTTCAAAAATGTAAGTTTTAAAAATCTCAGCTTTGGCTTTCTATTACAAAAGATTTTTGTCTCACAAATCAGGAGATTCCAGCTTCAGGGAATCCTAATCATTCCCTGCTTTTGCAAGTTCCCAGCTGTATTTCTGCTGTGGAAGTGCTCCTATTTGGAAAGACTGTTTTCCTCCCATATTTAAATATGCTCCGCTTCCTTGCTGAACATGGCTTTTGGGAGGCACAGAGTCACTCCTTTTATTTTAGATATAAAGGTCAATGGAATGTAACCAAGGACTACTGACAACAATATCTTGCCAAGGCATCTGCAGTATAAATGCCAGATCTATACAGAGAGATTTTTTTTCCCCTTAAACTCAGGATTTATTACATCTTTAAAAACATTTACATGCTAGTTCGCAAATCCTTGTCATGAGGCAAAAGTTTAATGTGCTTACCTTACAGTCTTGTCTTAATGGCAGACAAACAACAGCTTATTCAACACTCAGTTCCTATTTCCTGATCTCTACCCTACCCCATCATCTTCCATTTGTTTTTGTGGAAGAACAAAAGAATCAAAATAAAATATTTAAAGTGTATTGTCTGGTAATAACTGCCGGCCACTCCTTTGACAACTCTGGAGTGCAAACATGCACTCAGTTGCCTGTCATGACTTAGGCAAAACTCATAGCAGGAATCACACTTACCAGGAATCCACAAAATATTTAAATGTCAACGAGATGATTATTCAATGTGGCCCCTTGACTAACATAACCAATATAATTTCACCTAGTCACTCTTGTATTAAGGCTAGTACCCAGAGGATAGAAGGTTAGAAACACATCCAGTTAATCACTGGCAGTCTCTCGATCAAGCATCTTTACTAAGCCTTCTGTCTCCTGCCTTTACCGCAGATCACAGACCCAAAATGTATTCCTGCACTGCCCTGTTTAGTACGACAAAACTCTGCTATGCTGATGCCTTTCTTCTATATACAGAGTTTAGTTCTTTTGCCTCTTTGTAAGAAACCACATTTAGCTGGCTATTGGTAATGACTGCTGAGGGCCTTTTAATAATCAGAACTCTAGTTTCAGTTCTTCATTTTATAATCATGGCCTTGCACTCAGTCTCAAAGGCAGAAGTTACTGGAGTAGCTGCGGATTATACCCCTTCTGCTCACACCTTCTTTGAATGCTTAGGGATTATGAGTAATCCTTTGCTCTCTCTTTTGCTCAATACAAGTCCACATTTGGATAAGCTACAAAAATAATCAGCTAGATCATTTTTTCTTGTATAAAAAGGCTTTATACACCACTCAGCACTTTAATGAAAAGCACTCCTAACAATACAACAGTGAGAATCATTTGAGACTAACCCAGTGTAGAAAAGACAATGAAGTCTAATAATTTCCATTGCTTAGGTGCAAGGGTGCAGGCCCTGAAGAGGGTTTCACTGTAAGACACCAAAGTGCCACCCCACTTCCAAGTAACAGCTCACTGTACCTTTCCAGAGGGGACAATGGAAAGGATATTTACCACACTTGAATGGTGAATTATGTAACAGACATTTACTGCAAAATGGCCTCGTGCAAGCAGTCAGCCCAGCAGTCTCACAAAGGAAACAACACGCTTGCTTCTATTTCAAATAACCCACCGCTGTGGAGTTGACTAGAGATCACTTACAGCTGTCCATAGTAAGAACAGAGACATCGCTGTGGTGTGGCAGTGCTCCAAACATGTGTGGCTCCGGTGAGAGTCCCTGGTGATGGCGGGGCCAGCACTGTGGGCTGCGGCACTGCCCAGCCCTTCCTGGGTAGGGAGCACTGGCCATGGAAGCAGTGAAGCTTCTCCGCCCTCACCTCACTACGCTCCAGTGCCAGTAACCAGGACTCAGCTCAAGAGAAAGACTTCTGTATTCAGGGACAAGGACAAATCTTTGCTGCTTTTGCTGACACAGAGCATGACCAGGAACAGAGTGCACTTAAGAAAAATCCCCATGGAAGTGGTATGAATGTGAACATAAAAATTATGAGCATCTTCTACCTCGTATGCATTCAGCTCCTCGAGGAGCGTAAGACCACACTGATGTATTCTCAAGAGTGTGGCAACTCCTCTGTGGAGATACTTTGGTAAGCTGAATCAGTTAGTTTTCTTTAACTGTCGGCCTCTCCTACTGCACTGTATCAAAACGAAGGAAGAAAGCTTTAGTCTATCATCTAAATCCTAAAACATTGTTTTTTGCAGAGACTTCAGGCAGGAAGAACCTGAGCCAAAGTTTAGAAGGGAACACTAGTAAAATAAGCAGTAGTTTCAATGTCCATTTTTTTCAGAAAGGATTAAACCTGTCCTAAGAAATTAAGTCTCATTATGATATTTGGGAGGTTCAGTTGATGATTTTTGCTTTTGGACATTTGGGGTCTGGAGGTTTGTGCACTTGGGCCTGGATTCTGAGCCTCTGAATTTGGTCCTCGAAGCCACGTTGCAAACTCACTTCCATTTACTCAGTTTAAGCTGGTTTGCTGAATGACCCATAGAGGCTCTCTGCCTCCAAACAAAGTACATTGCAGAGCAGTAATATTCCTACATACAGCCAGGCCATCCTGCTGAGAGGCAGAAAAATAGACTGCACTGTCCACCAGTACTTGAATACATTTCTAGTGATATATTTATAGGTGAAAAGGCAAGAAAATTGTCCTTCCAGCTCCATTTAAAAATACCAGTTGGCTATAAATGTTCCCAGCTTTTCAGCAATGGATTTTTTCCCTCCAAGTATTCTGCAGCTAACATTATCTTGTAGAGTCTTTCTAGGTGTACCCATCACATGGGTATTTTGTCAACAACTTAAAAGGAAAACAGTCTGACAGGCTGTTCTCCACCCCTTTCCACTAATAGGAGAGTAATGTTGGCTATAGATGGGTTAATTATTATATTTGATGTTATCCTTAGGGGAAGCAAAGACAGGCCAGTCTTTGAGACTATTTCTGTAGGAAAACTCTTACGGCTCTTTAACTTATCTACAGCTAAAAGTCCTTGAGTGGCTCCCTCCTGAGAAGCCTTTCTGGGGAATTCTTCAAATAAAACTGTCTTCATGTTGGAAAAATCCTTTTCTTTCTGTACAGTGAAATTTGGTTTAGCTTGGCTCGTAACCGTTTTATGCTTCCGAACTGACGGCCTGCTAAAGCAGGTACCGTTTTGAGGAGTACACTCAGGGAACTCCTTGCCACAGAGGACAAACTGTTTTTTTTTTTTTTGTCCTCTGAAAAATAAGTTCTTGCCCATTTATTATTCTTCTGCAGGCAAAACACAAAGTAATTTGTATTGCGAATAATCATTATATATATTTATATAAAATAAAGATACAGCATTAATCTTATGTGTTGCAATGTCCAGTTATGAATAACTTGCCTACCTCAAAGGATTTTTGAGCTGCTTGAGCTGTAATGTATTGAAATGCATTTCAACCATTAATACCTATTTTAACTTATGTTATCTTGCAACAGGACCGTATCATAACTAAACGAGTCAGATAGGATTCTTTTAGGAGAAAGAAGTACTAACCACAATCCAAAATGATATTACGTGGCTCTCAGTGTTTGCGGTGCCATCATAATTTATTATTAACAACAGAATGGTTTTCCTGCTTTGCGGCAAGGGCATGCCGGCCTGCCTCGTTCACCTGAGAGGGAGCAGGACGGAGCAGGCCCTCAGCCTGGGGGCTGCGGGCGGGCAGGGAGGGCGCGAGGCCGCGGCCACCTCCTGGCTGCGCTGGCTGCGCTGAGTCACCGCGCTGCCACCGCCCGCACAGACACGTTTTAAATAGATGCCGTGGAGTATGTGATTTTCATACCGATGAGGCTCCCTCAGCATTCCTGCAGTTCCCCTTTCTCCTCACGTTAGCGAAAAACTAACATGACATGAATTATTAAATTCTGTGTTTAAAAGAACCGGAGGATGGGGTGCCTAGTCCACCTTAAGCAAACACGGGTGACAGTTGCTTTCTTTGTGGCCTTCCCACACAGGTCTGATCTCACTATTCATCGTGGCCTGCATGGCCCCGCTTGCTAGCATAAGGTTTTTTTAAGGTAGGTCAGAAAGGCTTTTCCTTCTTCCTCCATCTGCTTCTCGAGCCCTACTCCCCAGCCCTCCCTCTGTCCGTGGGGCAGACAGCCTCTCCAGAGTGACCCCATGCCACCACCCCAGCCCCACTGACATCCTCTGTTTTTCCTTATCCCCTCTTTTTCTTTCCTTTCTTCCTTCTTTTTGAGAACAGCTAGACATCCGCTTTTAACACCTACTTTTGCCTTTTATCAGGACAAGAACTATTATGCCTTTTGGTTGCATGTTGTCCATGGAAACTGGGTTTTATAGGTTCCTCCTTGTTTCATTACAAAAGATATTTGCAAAATCCACAGTCACGATAGCATTTAATAAAAGGGCAGTTTTCTTCATTTTGTTACACAAAAAGCGACTGCATGCTCCTGGCTCTCTGCCATAGGTAACCATTCATTTGAGTTGTTCCAGTGCTTATATGACAAATTCTTGCTCACAAAAATCAAATTTTGGCTCATGTTTTCCCTTTGGCAACTGCTTTGGGCAATTGCTTCAGTTGCTTAAATTATCTTGCTCCATAAAGGGACTTTGATGCCAAATGTCAGACAAATAAAAAGGCAGAAGACAAAATTTTAAAAATACTCAGGTGCATGTGGATATGAAATAGCAACAAGCAGACTTTTCAAAGCAAGAATAGAGAGAAAGCAGTTTCCTGCATGTAGAAAACCCAAGCTCTTTTGGTGGGATACAGAGGTCATGTGGAAGGTCTCTATGTCCTGTTAGAGTGGACATGATTATTAAAGAAAGGTGTAAGTTTGACAAATGCAAATACAAAATGCACTTTGGCAAACACTCTGTACCACTTAATTAAAATGAGCTATTTTTGTGAAGACTCTTGACCATGAACTTTTTTCTTGAATATGCATTACAGATGGGAGGAGAGGCATGAGAAGAATTTATGGAAATTAATTTAAAATCTGAATGACTATGCTTAGAATTTTTTATTTTATTCATGATGCACTTGTCATATATTTGCTATTTCTAATATAGGTTTGATTACTTAAGGAGAGAAACAAATGCACAGCCACTCACACCACATAACAATCGTTTGGTTATGACTATAACTAATTACTCATATTATATGAGATCCCTAGAGAATGTTTTAAGTGAGCTCACATCAGTCACGATTTGAAGGCCATCGTAAATCCAGCAGGAAAACAGTGCCAGAATCTACCCAGGGTCTAGCCCCAGTGCACATTTCTCAAGGCATGCAGGGCCCAGAGCTAAGTAACTGGGAGACAAAGAATGATCCCTTCCAAGCAATCTAAGAATGATGAAGCCCAGCAGGATGGTAGGGATGAAAGGAAAATCAGTAAGAGCAGAAAATACTCCATAGCATATGGTGCTCTGGAGACTATGGAGCGATTTGGGCTCTGGAAACTACTCCGATATATGCCAGGGGCTCCTCTGGCCCCATTATAGCCTGAAATCCTCAGGCACAAAGATGCCTTCAACTTCCCCAAATCCCTCAGCAATGAAACAATTACCCTAAAGCCTCTTTGCCTCTGGAGATGAAGTACAGTCCCAGCTCTAGGGTCTTTTACAGCACTAGAAAATGCTTAAAAGAACTAAGCAAAAATCCCTGGACACTTGAGCAGATCCTTGAGGACTCAAACATCAAGTTAGGACAAAGACAAAGCTCTGTGATCTTCTCACTCTAATAAACTCAGCTCCTTTAGAGACAAAAAATAGCAGAGCGAGGCCTGAGGGTACAATGGTGTGGCCTCCACTGGGATTACAATGCATCAGTTATTTCATTATTTCTAAAAATATTTAAAATCTCAACCCAGCTCAGGATAAAAAAAAGAGTAGGGGGGTAGAGGGAAGAAGGAAAGGGGGAAAGGTTTGCATTTTTGCTTTTATCGTATACCTCTATATTAAATAAATCCGTATACTTGTAAGTCTATATTTCTCTCGTTTCATTCTCTGCAGACTGTGACTCTTTTAAGTGCCAGCGCAGCCAACATCACAGGGAACAGTACATTGGACTTCACAGGATGATTCAGATCCCGTTACACTTGCATTTGGGGGTTCACGGTCCCAGACCTGTGAGTGTAGGAAATTTAGTCCAAGGAGGCTGCCCTGAGCAGGGCCACAGAGTGCTAGTATTGCATTAGCAGCAATAGCCAGAGGGAGCACATTTTAGCTCTTGTTCATTTAACTCACTTCCAGAAAAGTCTTTTCATATAGAATAAGAATTCGATAAAAAATTAATAGGACATAGTAAGATAAAGCACCAGAAGTAGGACTTACCGTAAGGATCTGCCTCAGAGAGAGCAAATTCTCTCTGTTGGTTTCCTTGTCTTGTAAAAGGGATCATAATATTTGTTTCTCATAGGGAGAGGAGGTGGTCAAAGCCATTGGAGACGGTGACATGCGCCTGGGTGAGGTGCCAGGGGAGAGCAAGGTCCATTGCGCATCACTGGCTCCCACTCAGCACACGGGTGCAGGATGTGTGGGAAAGCCAGAGCAGACACAGTCCTGGCCTGTGGCCTTGGCGCTGCCTTGGCTTCCTTCTGGGCCACTCACCTGCTCCGATTCCCACCGCAGCGACCAGGATTCCCTCCCTGCAGCGAGGGGTCACGGAGCCAGAGCCCCTGCTTTGGTTGCTCTGCGTGGAGGGAGAGCAACACAGCACTGCGAGAGCGCGAGGCGTAATGGAGTGAAAGCCCTCCTGTTTTCTGGAGGGCGCTTAGTGGGGTTATCGTACTGCCAGAGGTTTGCTCTTCCTCCTGAAGGGACAGAGAAGACGACAAGTTGTATTCTGAAATGAAGGACAAAAATGTCTACAGTTATATTAAACAGGATTAAAAATATTTGAAAGGGCAATTTTCTCCCATGTCTTTCGACTAGCAGAAGAAAAATCCCCCTATTGGCTGATTATGCTATAGTAAATCAATATTCTCCTGTGGCTTCCCCTGGTGGCACCAATTCTTGAATGACTGTTCCCAGAAATGGCATTCTGGCTAACACTGGCTCTGTTGGAGGATGCAAATCCATATTCCTAAAACCAAAGGAGTTCTCACTATTATTTTCTTCTATTTCTGTCTGTACTGTACTGTAGAAAAGTCAATCCATGCACTATCTTCATCAGGCTAATGGGCAGGCTTGCACCAGGGCATGCTAGTTACTGCTTAAAACTTTTCAATACGCAGATCTAAAAGTGAAATTCATATTTACCAAGATTAAATGGGTCTGACTGTAATCATTCTACCTCTTGCTAACATGCTATAGCATTGAAAAAAAAATGCAGAATGCTATTTTTTTATGTATTCTAACACCCCAGCTATATATATGTATGGTCTCAGGCTCAGTAGATCTTCTCACAGATGGATGTATGCAACAAGAAATATACAGAAAAGCAGAGCAGCCTGAACTCAGTTCCTGCCTTGTGCATCTGCAGCTCTATTGCAGAAGAAACCAAAGGCCAAGCCTGTTTCCAGATCTGCATCTCTAACATTTCTGCATCTGCAGACTCTGACAGGTGAGACTGTGTTCACGCAGGAGACCACCTAAGAGCTCTCTAGAAACTGAAACATCCAAAATATGTAGTCACTTTTGAAAATCTTGGCACTGGTGAAACCACGAATATAACATCGTACAAATATAAAAAAAGAATAGAGGCTGCGAAACCTGGCTGCTATACAGAAGCTGAAGAGGAAGGTTCCTTTTCTATCAAGTTATAGAAACAAATAGGTTATCTTGCTACAGTCCTAATAACATACACACACACATATATATACACACACACACACATTCTTAATCAGCTCTGTGATTATTCCAGTGTTTGTCTGACTAGGTATACAAAATGATCTAAGACTTTTGCTTTATCGATATTAAAATTATCTACTTTAACTGTAATTTGTCCACTGCTATCTCATGTGTTTTCTAATCTTTTATATTCTTATTCTCATAGAAACCTTGTAAGGGAAAGTATTTCAACAATATCTAGTGGTTAAGCAATCTACCTATGGTTACTCAAAGCTGTAGCTGAGCAAGAGGGTTTTGATGATCCAAGTTAGTGCTCTAAACAACTGTATGTTGAGCAGATGTATAAATATAACAGTTTGCAAATGATTCCACTTACTGTTCTCCTTCACCACTAATCAAAAGGAGTAAAACAGGTAAACTCTTTATGGACAACTTTCAACAAAATCTTCTTTTACACAGAAGAGGAGCTGTCCAAATGAAAATGAGACCCGTGCAACTTCTAAGAGCTTCTGGAAGCTATGGCTGTATGGCTGCATTATTTGTTGCTATAGTAATGCCCCTTTTCTCATTCAAAATTCAGCCTGTGCTGAGATCCACAGTACAATAATAGTCCTTCTGAATGCTAACCCTTTGTCTTTCAGTTTTGCAAATAACTTGGTAGCTCCATGCCAGATATACTTTACCTAGCATCCTACTAAGGACATACTGAAGAAAAGAGAAGCTTTTCCTTCCTGAATGTTTGAAGACTAGGGATTTTTATGAAAAGATGGCAATATCCAAAGATCAGTGAGCACTTCATGTCCTTTGGGAGAGTTTACAATTTCAGACAACACAAGATGCATCCTGTGACAGTGATGCAGCGATGGCCATCCCAGATCTCTATAGCTACCTGGCACTGCCAGCGTGTTCTTACTCATCCTGGCTTGTCTGCATAATGCGTTGCTGTAGTGCTGTCATTGCGCACTGCAATAAGCAGCAGAAATACCCTGTACTTTGCTCAGCTGCTCTGAGCTGACAGTTTCACCAGTCTCACCATAAAGGGAAGTCACCTATGGAGTCACCTGCAGCCAGATCCTCTGACACCAGGATCTCTGCTATGACTTTGGTCCCGTTGTGGCAGTGTGCTTGCCCTGCTGGCGAGTTACTTGCCACCCTGGTGTGGTGTGACCCTGGGCTTGGGTGTGTGCCATCCTCCTGTAGCACAGGAGAGGGAGAGGCACAGGAGCATTTTACCAAGCTTTGCCTAGTTCTTCTGGAAACCATTCCCCCAAAAAGCTGCCCTCGTACAAGCTACATGTAAAGCTCTTGGCTCATAACAGGAATTCATACTTCAAAGTACTGGATAATCAGCAGCTTGGAGCTTCTAGACCTTATATACTTTCCATCTAAAAAAAAAACCTAACCTTTTGGGTTCCTTCTGTCTATGGATAGGCTTAGCCTGAATCTCTTGTGAACAGCTTGTATCAACAGGGAGCCTGGCATGAAGTGCTAAGTGAAGTATTTATATCACTTAGTAGCACTGTGTGTCTTCTGTCCATGCACTTCGAAGTTGCCACGTTAGCTGCAGGATGCATCATGTCACTTGCATCACCTCCAGAAGGCTCTGGCGGATGCTTGACTTTATTCTGTGTGAAGAGCACTACTATTGTTATTCTTAGATTCTCTCTATTGGGATACCCGGTATTCCCCCTAATCTCATCACTGGTAAAGGCAGCAGATACAGGGCTAGTGGCCTCATGGAAATGCTAGGGTGAAACGGCCGGCACCCAGCACCCAGGGTGAGAGAAGTGATCTGTTGCCCACCATTCAAAGAGGTTGTATTTCTGTGCTCCGCTTCATCCCAAGGATTTGTCTACTTGGCTGCAGCACAACGTTGGTGTCATTGCCTGCTGACAGGCTGGCGCTTGTGAGCTGAAGGGAAGGACCTCTTTATTGGTGAAGGGCAAGAATGTGGCTGAGGACAGAAAATAAAGAATACTGAAGTCAGGTAAAAATGTCAGAGGTAGGTTGTTATCACTTTGAAAAGTGCCCTGGACACTAAAACGAACTTCTGCTATTAGAAAACTGCTTTCTATGTTTAATATCCTTGAGTGATCACGACCTCTGTTGTGCGTTTCAGTGCTTATAGTGCTTTACTGCTGCCTGGTTGCTCTCTACATCTTCAGGTGTTTGGTGATACTCTTAAGCTTAGATTCTAGTAACTGGCTACACCTCAGCCTCTCAAAGCACTGTTCACTGTGCCTGCAGCAAAACTGCAAGTGAATGAAGGAAAATTAAAGGATCCATTATTATCTTGCTTTATTTAAAGTTAATAGAATTGCTCATGTACTGAACTCAAGCACAAGTTAAAGGGTTTTCCTGGGTCTCACCTTCATCTTGGAGCTCTATTGGTTTTGCCTCTCTTTCCTGAAGCTCCTTGCTGCAAGCAGTTTGCCTTGTAATTCTGCATAGTTCTGCCTGTTGTTGAGAATAAAGTCCAGATAAAGAGTCTAAAATTTCAAGATTTGTCTGTGCTTAAAAATCCTAGTATATGACAAGGGCACATTACTAAACTTAAAAAAAAAAAAAAAAAAAGAAAGAAAAAGAAAAGAAAAAAAATGCTGTCAAAACCCCTTAATAATTGGGTATGTCCCTTTCAACACATTTCTTTCTATCTGTCAGCTGGAAAGGATAAAATATGGCAGGTTTTTTTATTTGACACACAATAGGCTCTGAGTGACTTGTTATGTAAATTACATTTCGTTTAAGTTCAGCTTCAGAGTAAAGAAAGATGAAATAACTATTTAAATGAAGACAGAAACTTACAGGCTTCTGTGAAATACTATTCAATGAATGAGACCCCGTCACAGATAGCATGTAGTGTTGGGTAGGGAGAGAGTGAATATCAAAAATCTGACCAGAAAACAGTCTGTGCCTTGCATTTTTGCTGAAAAAATGTCAAGTTTGCAGTGTAACGGGGAAGTCTCCTCTCAAAAAATAAATCCTCAGATCACTCACTCCAACCACAATAAATTAAGCTACCAGGCTTTAGAAATATCTCTGAGTCTGTCATGAGGCTGTGCTACTAATAGGTTGTTGAGACAGCCTTTTTCTGAAAATCTTTCATGAACCTGCTGCACAAGCCCTTTTCAAAATAAGAAAGTCTCCTTCCCTGAGGACATAGGCATTAGACAGCCCTGCAGAGCTGCACACTGAGCTCAGCATTACCCACAGCCCACTGACACGCTGATCCCCCACTGCAAAATGGGAGCTTCCCTGTGTCTCTTCAGTGCTTTCTCCTGCATGTCTGTGCTGATGGTGGGCGAAGTAAGAGAAGGGAGGGTGGAGATTTTTCCCCAGATTTGCTCTTGTTATGCCAGGGGTTTATTTGGTATTTATTCCATGTTAGCTCTATGTGCAGAACAGACAAGGCTCCAGGTAGGAGGACCTGGCAGAGGTTTGGCTCCATTAATCATAACCCACCGGTGTCAGTGGTAAAACAGACCTCGGTGGAGCCAAGACTGCAATCCAGACAGTCTAAGCCTGCTCAGAGCAAGTCTACATGAGATGGTGCTTAAATCATCAGCTGAAACCAGCTGCCTATGAATCCTCCTTGAACAGAGGTAAGAAATAGTGAAAAATTTGGGGTCAAAGCCTGCAAATACAAGGCTTCAGTCTTATGCTCTGTCACAGTGGGAATACATGAATTTTTGTTCAGTCCTGCAAAATGAATCATTGTGTGGCATTACGCAGATCATCTAACCTCCATCTAGTACAAGCTTCCCGCCCATAAAGTAGCCCATAGTCAAAGCGGAGCTCTTCACTTACTGCTCTGAGGAGCAACAACGCTGCTTGAGAAATTTTTGCTGCAGGTGGAGGGCTATGTAAGACTTCTCCAGGCTAAGCCTTTAGTCTATAGTCTGCTAATGAGATTTAAGTGCTGCAGAAGATCCTCTGTGCAAGATCTGTGGATGGCAATTTGCAGAGGTGGCAGCTGTGCACACACCTAGCGTTGGAACAGAGTCCAGGTGACACTATGTTAGTGTCCATTGCTAATCTGGGCTTCACTTAGCAGTTAATAAGAAATCGTGCTGGGAAGCTACATGGCCACCACCATGGGCTTTCAGATTCTTTTCTTTCTGCTTCATTTTGCCAGTATAATCCAAATGTTTGCAGTTATTCCCTCTCTGTCTCATTATTAACGCATTTCAGAGGTGAAAGAGTGCTCCAGAGCACTATGGATTTAAACCACTATTTATGTTTTTGCTAACATGCCAGATACAGATTTTTCGAATGAAAGCTTTAACGGTGTTCGGTTCAAGCCCTGAAGTATGCATTTTCCACTCTAAAATGGACACCTATTGCTCAAAAACAGGCAACATTCTGGTCTTCCCTTCTGGATTTGTTTATCAATAAAGTCCTCCCCCGTGGTAGTTTAGGAAGCTGAATTCCACTGTCATTTTCCTTGTCATTTGTTTTTCACCCTGAGGGGTATTTAATCTGGCATAAAGCATCCAGGCTCCGTCGTTCTCAGTTACATAGCAGGATGGATTGCCCGTATCTCGCTGATTTTCCCGTGCTTGCAGCAGTGTGCAGATGCCGCTGGCCGAGGCGGCTCCCCAGCTGCACGAGGGTGGCCAGGAGCTCCGCGGGCTGCACGTGAGCAAGGGCCGCTCTCTGCGCGCTATCAAACACGGCGTGAGATTCACGCCGCCGGCAGCGCCGGGATTATCTGTGCACAGCGACACCAGCACTGGTCGCTCCCGTCTGCGCCCTACCCGTAAAAACGCTCCTGCCAGTTATATCTCAGTGACGTATTATTAAAATAACTCAAAGCAGAAATAAAAACATAGGGTGGTGTGCTGAAGAGGAGGACTGCTAAAGATTTATAGGAGCTCACCATTATCATAAATAATCGTGGTCCTAGTTAACGATGAGCAGCCCCCTTTCTTTTCCAGGGCTTTAAGCCCTCCATCTTACCGCTGTCAACAGCGCCACGGCAGTGAGTGAATACCCAGAAGTAGGTCACGATTGCTAATATCCAAGGATACCGCGTTTCTGTGGTTACCTCCGTGCTCGCTCCCTCTCTCCCCGCTCCCAGAGCGAGGCGCAGCCCAGCGCCCGCGCCTGCCTCCTCACCGCCTCCGCGTGCCCCAGGCTCCAGCGGGAGCCCCGGGATGCAGGAGCGCGGTGAGCCCTGCCGGGATGCGGGAGTGAAGTGCCTCCTGCCGCCCGCAGGGACGCTTTTCCCGCACGCTTCCCGTCTGAGCTGACATAAAACAAGCTGCGGCTGAAGCGGGGAGGCGAAGCTGGGGGCAGAAACGCGAAGCGCGTGGCACCGCGGCAGCTGTGCGCAACGTGGGGCCGGCCGCGCGCTCGAGAGCGTGCAGAGGGCGCAGGCTGGGCTCTGCCACGCGCCCCTTGGAGACGGGATGGTTTTAGCAGGGATTCACCGCGGGGTGAATTTGGCACAAGTGGTGCTGGGCCGTGGTGCTCACGGGGCTCTGCGCTCATTCCCGCTCCCTGAGGCGGCCTCTGCATGGGCCTTCACTCAAATGGGCTGTTCTGTCTCTTTTGGACGGGGCTCATGAGGTGGGAGAAGTGGCTGAGACAAACAGCCTGGCAGCTGCAGCTCATTTTCAGCAGCTCTGTAAAGGACAGTGACCATTAAGCACTCTGGCTCTAAATCTGGGACATATTTGCCCTTATTTTTTTGTTGACACCACGGTCCATGCCAACCCGCGCTCCCCTGTACGACCGCTCGGAGAGTGCACACATGCAGCCACAGAGAAGACACAGGTCCAAACAAACGTGCTGGCAGCTTTTGGATCCCAGCTCCTGCTGGGACATACCAGCACAGCCCAATGGTGGGTATTTTAGGACCCAGCACAGCAGTGACTGTTTGAATTACTGAATCCAGTCTTCACGATCGCAGACTTCATGTAATGCTTGTTCAATCCAGAAGAGTCCAGGCATCATCTACTCTGTACCAAGCACTTCCCAGCACCCTGCCAGCTACTTTGTGGTTTCACCCAACTCTAAAGCAGTTTTAACCATTTTACATACCCACTGAGCGCCAGATTTAAGTAACTTTCCACTTGGTCAAATTAACACCTCTCTTCTGTCACATTTCCACCAAATATCCAACTTAGAAAAACTTCATACCTACCTGTCGCTGTCAATACAAAAAATACTTCTGAAAGTCTGCATCATCTTTTCTCTACAATGACTTAGAAGTTATATACATATATATGAATATATATAACTTTTAATTATTAGCTATTTAACATAAACTTTGCAGAATCTCCAGAATTTAGGCCACATGTGCTAAGTGCTGTGCTAACATATACAAATCCATTACCCTGCCACCTGGAGGAAATGATCAGGAAAAGTGAGTGTAGAAAATACTTGGGGCTCTTGTAAGATACTGTTGGACTTCTAGTTAGAAATGACCACCAGATTATATCAGAAACCACTAAATTGCTCCCAACCTTGTCTGCCTTCAACATTAAAGGGTGTGTGTTGGACTGAAGATTGATTTCCAGAAAGGAGTTTAGGGATCTGACACAGGGATGGAGAGTTCACCATTTCGTTCAAAGTTTGCTCCAGCCAACAATCATCATTACTGTTAAAGAAAAAACAAAAAGAAAAAAACTAATTTGTCTTTTAAATTTGTCTGGTCAGCGTCAGTTTGCAGCTATTCATTCTTATTATGCCTCTCTCCACTATATTAAAAATCCTTTAATAAAGTCCTAGTATTTTTTCACCATGAAGGTACTCTTACTGGAAGCAAGTCACCTCTCAATCTTTTTGATAAGATTTACAGGTTAAACACTCTGAGTCTCTTACCAGACAATATTATTTCAAATTATAATTCTAATTTCTATAATTCTCAAAGCATCCGGGGAGCTTTTTTCTGCCACCTCATCACTTTCTCAATAATTTACTGAAAATCTGGACACCAGAGCATTAGCCAGTACTCCACTAGAGGTGTCACCAATGCCATTTGCAGAGGAAAAATCACTTTACTGCAAGTTGTCTCTTCATCCAAGAATCACATTTAGTCCTCTTTTTTTAAATTAACATCTGTCACCAGTGAGTTGCCAATCCAGCTCTTTAAGGAGCTTTATTTGTAAATTGTCTACATCTACTGACTTAAAATGCTAAGTCACGTATGGAGTTTGACATCTCAATAGTCACGCTGAGGACTAATTCTTCCATTCTTGTGCCTTTTACACATAAGACCAGCACCGTATGTGCCTGCCCATCCATCCATCCCTTCCCATTTGCCCCCATGGCTCTGCTTTTTCCAGCCCCGAATGGACTGGAAAAAACACTGAGGCTTTCTGGAGCTGTCTCCGTAGTGCAGCTTCCCGGCTCACTGGGCTCTCGTGCTGCACCACAGCCCTGCACCTCAGCAGGGGTTTCCAGAGAGGAAGCCGAGGGCTGCAGGGAGGAGCCTTTCGGATGCAGGAGGGAGCGGTGGAGGGAACCCCGCGGAGGGAGCACCTGGGCAGCAGCGGGAGAGCTGCAGCTGGGCAGCGCTGGCTGCTGTTTGGAGCAAGACCTCTTTTTCCCCACCGCCCTTCATCAAGCTCTACTCTTCACATCCTGCCACTTCACCTTTTTCCCCTCCCCAAAGGAGCTTCGCCCCAAAGGCTTCGCCACAGCCTCCCCGTGCAGGGTGCTCAATCCTCGCCCAGTCCCTCGCCATTTCAGGGCCTCTGCTTGCTTTTTTTTTTTTTCCTCTTCCACTACCCTAATAAATGTGACTAATCACAGTAACACCGTGATGTCTAGTAGGGGAGACTGATGAAATAATTGTGTAGCGGGGATGAAGCCGCCTAGCTGATGGCAAAGCGGAGAAGGCATTAGCTGTGCCAGCCTTACATAACATTGCAGGCTGAGTGAGAAGCACCCAGAAGGAACTCGCTTCTTATCTCCTCTCACCCCTTCCTCCCCCTTACTGGAGAAAAAAAAAAAACAACAAAAAAAGATAAATCCCTTTGCCACTGCCTGCGCCGAGGTGCAGCTCCCTCGCCCTCGGGGGCTCCGGAGCGGGAGGCGCAGGCACGGGGCTCGCTCCAGCTCCGGTCCCACGCGGCTTGCCGGGCACGGAGTCAGGTGTCACTGCTCAAAATATGCCTCTGCGCCTCCTGATTCATGATGGCTTTTTTCCCATCTTGCAGCGGATGGGAAATATAATTTGAGTTTCAATAGATGGCTGGGGGTGCCTTTCTGCTCTCATTAATTAGTTATAGCCCTTGCCTGGTGCTGACGCGGATGTCGCTTTAGATGGCTGATATCTGCTAACCACCTTTCTGAAAGATTACAAAAGAGCCATGGAAATGAGAACGGGGGGATGGACGATGGACGGACGGATGAGGGATGCCTCTATTACAAGGAGCGAGCACAGAAAGCTTGGATTAGGGTGAACAGCTGGTGCGGATTCAATAATCAACTGCTCTGAAAGAAAAGCCTATTTTTTCTCATCCCATGGCATTAGAGAACAGGATACCAGAGCTGCCAACCTTACAATTGAAATCTGCCCACACAGAATAGCAAATTCCCCTTGGCTTGCATTTAAATGCTCCTGGCTCATTATAACTCCATACAGCCTCTAATACACACATGCGGTCTGCACATTATGCCGCAAGGCGGGCGCTGCGCCGCTTCTCCCCGCACGGCTCCGCTGCGCCCCGGCGCCGGCGGGAGGGCGCGCGGGGGGCGCGCGGGGCGGGCGCTGCGGCTCCGTCCTGCAGCGGGCTGGGGGCCGAGCATCCTTCTGGCACGCTGAGGG
>JAWLRI010000448.1:8045541-8057575 GCA_034781795.1 Crypturellus tataupa
GGGAGGGCGCGCGGGGGGAGCGCGGGGCGGGCGCTGCGGCTCCGTCCTGCAGCGGGCTGGGGGCCGAGCATCCTTCTGGCACGCTGAGGGGGTCGTGCCCCAGGACAGCCCGGCAGCCCCTCGGGAAACATTCCCGACATTCAGTGTCCGGGCGCTATCCGCAGCCCCACGCCACCCTGAGCAAGGGCAGCATCCCATGAACCACAGAGACCAGGCAAAGCTCCCTATGCGGAATGGCGCGGGTTGCTGGCTGCTTCCTTCCCCGCGTGCCCTGGTGATGCTAAACACGGCGGGGCTACCAACCCTACTGGCCAAAGCAGCAGTAACTATAATTCACTCTTGCTCTGCTTCCTGACAGGGGCCTGCACCTCAGCAGCCCTGGGAGGTGGAGATAACCCCATCCCCTTGTCCCTGCAGCTTGGAGCTCCCCTCCGAGGCCGCACGCACTGCCCGCGGGCCGCGGTGCTGGTTGCAGGAGCCACCTGAACGTGCCCGTGACCAGCAGGATGCAGGGCGGCGCTGGGTAGCACCATCGGCTACTTGGCTCCACCAGATGTGAACGAGGGGTGAAGGGCTCTACGCATCATGCTCTACCCTCCCAGCCAAGCAGTCTCTCAGCTGCTCAGTAAAAATAGAGGGGACGTCTTCAGTTTTAAATGCCCTCTTTTTGGGGAATGTCTCTTCCGGGTAACAGCAGTGGCCAGAAGAAATCTTGTTACCAAGCAATTCTGATGCATAGCAGGGTACTGAATGTTTAAGGAGAGACAGCCCAAAAGCTTGGACCATGATTTTCTAGTCACACACCCTATTTATTAATAGTCTCATCAAATCCCTGCTTATTCAGTGGCCTGTTTTTTAAGGAAAGCCATTGCTTGTCCCTGCTGCCCCAAATGCCAGAAGAGAAGAATGGAAGGGGCTGCATTAAAATGTGTCAGCCTGAGTCCCTCTTGTGCTTCTTGCAGAAAGGGAAGGAAGATATTAATGCAGATGATTTTGTTACATAAATACATGTTGTATCAGGGCCATTTTTAGCATTTGTGGGGGTGTGAAGAACTTCTCCAAGCTGCGTATCTATTTCATAGGATTCAGCTGAACTGAGGAAAAGGACAGAGAGTTTTAAGGTAAACTATCAAGATACATTTTATTTAAACCCACGCAATTTTGCACAGGGCTCTGCATGACAGAAAAATAGACTCCTCTAGCACCTCTCTGGCCTTAGTAGTGCTTTTTAATGTTTGCAACAGAGAGATCTCTTAATATAATTGGATAAAATTAAGGACAATTTCATCAGCAAATTTCAAATAAGATGTCTGCTGTTTGGCTGCAGACATTTTCAGTTGCCCTCAATTCACCTGGCTACGCCATATAATTCAAATGAAATTTAAAAATCCAAGAATCTAATATGTAATTTAATCTCAAAGCCACTGAGACTCAGAATAGGTCTATTTTTAGTTAGAAAGAAGCCTGTTTCTGAATGAAAAACAAGATCTGGGGGTATTTTGAGCAAATCAGGTTCACAAGATGCAAACCTCCTGATTTCTGAGTTTTCCACTCTCCCTTCCCTTCCCCCTCAGCCTTGCCTGCCTTCCTTCCCTCGGGTGGAAGCAGCTCCTATGCTGCCAGACGTGTCCACCTTTCGAAGGGCCACGCCAGCCCGGGACGCGCCACAGCACCCTCAGCACGGGCCAGTTCTGCCCTGGACACACATCGGGCTCACCATGAGCACCGTCTGATTTTGCTGTCCTTGCACTTGGAAGCATCTGGCAACCAGAGCAGAAAGCAGCTCCTCTCTGTTTCTTTGCCTGCAAATGTTTCCAAATGACAATTTTTCACTTTATCTCCATAGCCATCTGAGAGCATTTTCCTTCTTGACAGGGAAGCAGCTTTTGGGGACTGTGTTTTACTCACAGGAAGGCATTGTCAAAGGGAAATTTTCATGGGATTAGCTAGTGCTGTGCTTTTATTTCATATGCTACAAAAAAAAATCTGATTATTTTGAGAGTAAAGATGAAGAAAAGGCCAAATAAAACATACCTTTTAGAAGGTATAGTCTGATCTTAACAATTTGGCTAATAATTTCAGAATAGTGTTTCTTGCATACTTTTTCTCACCATGCAAAACACATGGCAGATCCTAGCTAGGTCACTGGTAAATGCAAGGGGAATGAAACCTAGAGGAAGGAGAAGGGGTTACCTAAAAATAATTCTAATTTAATACTTGGCTCATCCATGGCAACCTTGATCCAGAATATTTTACAAACATGGTAAAGAATGTGGGCCTCATTTCATAAAATCAGCTAGAGGTATGAGTCCATTTTATGGGCATTTCACATTTTATGAACTCAGCTTTTCTGAAACAAGGCTCAACTCTTCCAAAACAATATTCTAAATTCACCCTAGATCATCAGCCACTTTTGAATTATTGGTCTAGGAGACTAATTCAAAGCTGTGCTCTGAACTGGTGGTTTAAGTGAAACTAGTGCTTTTTGGTTGTATAGCTACAAGGAAGGCTCAGAAACGCCCCCTCCCCACCAAATTTACTCCTCAATACCCCAATCTCCTATTCTATTGATTACTATATCCTGGGTTTATTTTGAAGGGACACACTCTGGATGAAAACCTATCCTGCTGCTTAGGAAGGAAGGGGCTCCTATTACTCAGCATTCAGCAAAGAAGGAGAAAAGATAAATGCAATATACCGTAATGATAAGGATTCCTGGGAGATGCATCAGACTCTAGTTCCCAACTTCGGGACCGGTGTTAGTAAGGGGTGACTCAAGAGCTTACAGAGATTTCTGAAAGGTCACAAAAAGCTATAGTTTTCCCTGTTGGAATAGAGAAGAAAGTAAAGATCTGAGATGCACACCCCGAGACAAAGAGCAAATCGCTCTTCCAGTAATAACACATCCAGCATGAAAGAAAATCAGAGGAAAATAAGGAAAGTCTCATCCTTAGGAACACTTGAACTCACTTCAAAATAAGGAGGAAGATATACATTGGAAATAGGAATCAGTATGGCCTGTAAAGATGGCTGAATTTACTGGTCAATGCCCCAAGACAGGTCTCATCTACCCTTCTTTCCATTAGAATGACAGAATTTCCCTTACACCTCTGTTTCCTCTAGCTCTTTCACATCCATCTTTTGCACTTTTCCAGCCTCAGCACAAGATTACCAAAATATTTTTCAGGGTGTAGCAGCAGAGACATTAGAAGCTCATAAAAATCAAACCCCAACAAATAAGACATAATGTCAAGTAGATTAAAAAGTAATAGGAGCTGTGCCAGAGAAAACCAATAAAATTATCCTCTTAGGTTGCCACTTTGCATCACAAAAGTTATCACTTCTAGAAAGGAGGGAAAATACAGTTCAAAGCCCTGCGCATGCAGCTCAGGAGACAGAACCAGCACAGGGGTTGCAGAGATGTCTCTCAATCCCCCTCCTGATGGGCAGTCCCCATGCCCCCACGCAGCAGGAGCCACGGTGGCAGGTCCAGTACAAGCCACCAAGCAGCGGGCACCTGGATGAGAGGCCCCGGCCATCTGCCATCAGAGGGCTCAGCAACAGAGGACTCCCCAAGACAGGGTCAATATGGCTTAGTTTGCACCTAACTGTGGAAAGGCACCACCTCATTAAGGTGCTTAATTTAGGGGCGCTAAAGTTGAAGTCTTTGGGTCCCTTCCTGTGTAAGGGAAAGACGTGGCTTCAAGATGTGCTCTTGGCTTTGTTCCCGCGGTCATTTTCCCTGGCAGCAGCAGCAGCTTCAGCAGGTGCCTCCACCTCTGCGCTCCCCTTCGCTGAAGCCCCCAGGCCGGCAGCTCACAGGGCAACCTGGACTTGTGATCTGGGCTAAAAGAAATCCTGCCCCCAGAAGCCTATGTTGGAGAAACCAAAACAGCTTAGAGGAGGAAACAGGCAGGGCCTGGTTGTTGCATCATTTCTTCTCCCGGGACGTAGCTCACCCACACAGGCTTACAATAAGGACACACAGGCACAAAACGGTTACTGAGCACATCCCGCAGAGCCCCCAGAGCTTTCCAAGGGGCCACAGAAGTCTGAACTCTTGCACGAGAAGACACAAAGGAGGAAAAGAAAACCGGGTAAATCTATGAGAAGTGGAATGACCTTCACTCTTCTTCCCTCATCTCTCATCCTTAACTGGAGAGAGGTCATTTTTAATATGTTATCTGAGCTCTTTTTCAATAGACACAATGAACAATTTTCTTGCCACCAGTGGATATATTTGTCCTAATGTGTTGCTTCTCTCACAGCACTGTAGAAAAATACATTACAGGAACACAGATACAGTATCTATTTAATCATTTTAATAATTACATTCCTACTCAGTGAGGCTTCAGTGTATCCTCACAGAAGTTTAGAAATGCACAATAGTTTTCTTATGTAGATTTCTTTTTTTTTCTTGTGTGTCTATAGTAGGCTTTTTCTCTAGACTTTAATATATGTGTATAAACATATATCATGTTTGTCCATGCTGCACATGGTTGTACGCACATGCCTTCGCCTGCTCAAACAGGATCTGCTGCCTAGTCCTATTTGATAAATATTGCCTAACTATGTTTGATAAATGCTCCCTTTAAAATCTTTCCTCTATAACATGAAAAGTCAATGCCCTAATTCTAAGATGCCCTTTGAAAGAGAGCCAGCATTCAGATGGATATTGACTCCAAGCCTGCTGGTTGTTCTGCAGCACTGTTTGGAAGGCTGCTGTTTTAATGAATGTGCTAACATTTGATACACATACTAACAAAATCAATAGCACTATTTTTAAAAAGCATGTGGCTCTACTAAGTACACTGTCACTACCCTGTTGTGAAGAAGTTTACTAGAACCCTCCCTATATGACTAAATTGATGCATCGGGCTCATTTCTCGGCTCTCTTGCCAGAAAGCACAGCACCAGCCTTCAAGGACGTTCAAAGTCGGCCTTGCAGCAGAAAAGCTGTGCTCACTTTCCTTTGAAGTGTATGTGGGAGCCAGCACCTGAAACCCCCAAGCGAGTGTCAGTTTTACCTCCTTTCTTCCCTGCGGCTGTCAGAGAAAGAGACCTAGGGGACCTAACACAGGTTTTCACATCAGAAACTCCTGGTTCTGTGGTTTCTGGGTGACTATGGGCAGAGAACAAAATGTACTTACAGTCACCGCTGGAGAGTTTCACCCCTGCTATTGCACTCCTCATCTCCACAGGATTCACTCACTGAGCAGTTTGCTTGTTCACACACGGAGACGTTCAAGTGTGCCGTGGTCTGCAGTCACCCCGATTTCCAAGCAACTGCGGAAAACATCCAACACATGTGAAAAACTTGCAACAGAGAGGCTGCCATGGAGAAGCAAACTGCAAAAGCAGAAGAAATCAAAATGCAATGCATGTTCAAGCATTTCTAGTCACGTGGACTTGATCCCAACTCTGAAAGTGTGTCTCCTCTTTAAGGAACTGATTGAACATTCTACTATGTGTGCATATCCTTCAAATGGAGGCTAAATATAGCACTACAGAAGTCACCAGTTAAGGCAAGATAGAAGATTAAACATGTAACACTGTAATATTATATTCAAACAGGTCTACTCTCTCTGAGAAGTTTCATAATTTAGGACTATAGAATTACGTGAATCAATCAAAATTAATTATATGCATTATTTGAATCTTTACTACTATTTAGTTGCCAAAACATGGCATCATCCTCGTAGGAAGGTATATAAAATTCTTCACACACATTCATTTATTCCTCGGATAGCAAAGAATCAAAGTGGCCACAACAAAGAAAAAAAAATTAAAAGTTCTAGCTTGAATAAGGATTAGCCATTGTGAGGAAATATGAACTTTCTTAAAATTTTACCATACCCTTTTCCACTTTTTTTTTCCAAAGAAAATATCCTCCTGGAATATTCCTACAAGACCTTAGTATCCTAATTAGTATCCAGAATCCTGCAGAACTTATATAGAAAAGAAAGAGAATTCCTATCAGAGATTCAGGGGATATTCAAATCAATAAATGGAAAGGCTGGTAGAGCAAAGGCTTTCAAAGATGCTATTTTTACCCCCAGGAAGTAATTAGACAGGGAAGCTCACACTAGGTTTTCCAAGCATAGAACAGTGTGGAACAGGGACATTTTGAGGAGTTAGAAGTATATAATAAGCAAAAAATACAAAGGATTTGGGAGGGAATATAAATTACATTCAACCTAATATGTCACCCTGAACATTAGGAATGAGTTTTTGTTGGTGGTAGGTGAGCGCCACTTACCTGGGCTGCTTCTTGTCTTGTCCTCCTGAGCACTTGGAGGTCCTTGGCAGACAATACACAGGCTCTTTGTGTAGCAGACACCGATCCATCACAGCAACCCTTACCTCCTCGAAGCAGCCCCATCTCTTTCAAGGAGACAGTTAAGAATACACCAGCAATTTCAATAAATGGTTCTTGTGCCTCTTACGGGGGCACAAGGAGACAAGGCTGGTAGAAAAGTCCCCTCCACAGCTGCACAAGTGGCTGCAACATGAAGCCATGTGCGCACAACTGGCTGGCAGCAGGCATAGGATTCAGGGCAAGTTATACCAACCCAGCAGGCATCTTTTGGACCATACTGGGGCTGAAATCTTCTGTCTTACTGGGATTACTGGAGAGCTTAGAGCTGCAAAGTGGCATGGCATAGCCAAGACCTCCGATCTCTGTCATTATCCCCTTTTTAGAGGGGCACTTGAGATCCTGTATCCCATCGGGAACCAATCCCTCTGTTCTTGATCTTTACCCCTACTTTATAATGCCTTATAATTAGACTAAAATGGCATTTCTGAATCTATAAATGTCTGATACTGGGACTAGTCCACCCTGCACAGATAAGCAGTATCACGTAAACAGGAAAGAGTGGGAAGGCAATCTCCGCTGCAGGACTTTCTCATGAAACTTTTCTGATGAAACAGGCCAATAAGGAATAGGAAGGAGAAGACAGGAAACCTTCTGCAGACCCACAGCTCCTCCTGATCGGCGTGACGCGAACAGGCCAGCATCACAGCGCAAGAAGCCCGGCGGGCGGCAGCTGGAAGGGCTGCCGAGGGAATGAGGGTACGGAGCCGGGCAGAGGGTTTCAAGAGCAGCGACCACCTGGAGAAAAGACCCAGAGAGCAGGGAACATCCCGCAGAGGCAGGACAGCCAGGAACATAACAGGGTGAAACAGGGCAAGAACTGGAAAAACACGAGGCTACAGCATCGTTCAGATCAGCTACCACAAACAGATGGTGAATTCTTCCCAACATTTTTCTGCCTCAGATTATTTAATCTGCCTTGGTAAATGCAGGTTTTAACACAAAATGCAGACTCTCACAGACTGTTCTGTGGCCTGGGCCTCACAATTGGGTGCTTAGCGCACAGACATTAGGTTAGCTCCTGGGCAGGGATTTATCAAGTCTCCCCCGATAGACTATTAGCTATTTCTTCTCTTCAGCTGACATGCCTTTCCACATATAAGTGATATAAATGTGCGCATTTCTGCCCAGATCAGTAAACAATACCACTTTGCACCCAGAACATGGGCTCTGCAGACTTTCTGAGCTCCTTCCACTCCTCCGGCAGCGTGTTCAATCATGATTCATTTTAAGCAGATGATTTCCACCATGCTGGACAATTTCTTCCTTTTTTACAGACAGGATCACTCCAACCATAAAGGATTTTTTGGCACCATGGATATTTTTTGCCTCTATGGCTACATCTTGCAGGTAGTAACACCTCTGGATTGTCACAATCAAGGAGATGTTCCAAAAAAAGGAAAGAACATTATTTATAGGCTCAGATTTGTATGCAAAGTACATAACAGCTGATCAGTGTTTCTCTAAGATCTGATACTTTACTCATTGCTACAAGCAAACTAACAACACCAGAAGGCATTAATATGTCCTCCCTACAGTCACAGACCTGATTAAAAAACAAAGATTTCTTTCAGGTTCAGTTATGCCCCTTTGGAAATACCTGATAGCACAGTAATGGTCATCCAAAACAACAGGCAAAACCTTGAGCCTGGTAGCAAGCTGAGGTTGAGGGAGTCTCTGGCCCAAAATTCTGTGTGTGCACAAGAGGAGAAAAAGGAAAAGGCAAAAAAAAAAAAAAAAAAAAGCAAAATTGACCCAAAAAGCAACAGGCTGTGTTGCAAGAATAGCCCTGAAATGGAGTCAGCAGGAAGTTGAACGGGCGCAGAACCCTGGAAA
Organism: Crypturellus tataupa; assembly: GCA_034781795.1. NCBI lineage: Eukaryota > Metazoa > Chordata > Aves > Tinamiformes > Tinamidae > Crypturellus > Crypturellus tataupa. Next base: position 8,053,754 of record JAWLRI010000448.1, read on the forward strand.
ACTTGGGATGTGAAAATGCCCAGGATAATACATTTTATGTATAGAGATATAAATATATGAATAAAATATTTATGCTTAAGAACACCCAAAACCTTCTTAAAAGGAGGAAACAAAAAAAGAAAGGTTGTGACTACTGCTAGTTCAGAGCAAAAGGCCTGGGGTGTAGGACAGACGTCTGGTCACTTCCTTGTGTGACTTGAGCCACTTCCATCTGTCAGTCCCGATACCTGGGGGTGAACCATGGCCCTGTGTTGGATACTGAACTGTCCCACGGATTCTGTGGAGTGACTGATCATGCTCTGCTTTGCAGGGGGCAGGGCAGCAGTGTACATCTCGCACTGCAATGCTGACTGTTGAAGCTAAAATCTAGAGTGAAAAAGAAAGGTCTAAGCTCTCACGCACATGAGACATCTTAATTTGCACAGGCAAGGGTGGCAGACACTTTGGAAGTTCCTCCTTTGTATTCTGCTTTCATCTTAATGAGTATTAACATATTTTTCCATCATGGGAAAACACAGAGAACACTGATCAACAGAGGAAAACTAGAGTATTTCTAATATTCCTATTCAAATATTTATATCATACTTAGATGGGTATTCACGTATGTGCATATCGTCTAATAACTAGATTTCACCAAAAGAAACTGAATTCATTACTGTGACAAAGACAACTCCAGCAGGGCTATTATGCAAGACTGAATTAAGCCACAGGACTCCTTAAATTTGCTGCTCACTGCCTTGGAGCAGCACATGGAGGTCGCTGCACCACAGCAGCCTGTGCCCATAATGGTTTCTGGCCATTCTCTGGATAAATAAATAAATAAATATTTATTTATTTTGCCAATTCAGCTTGCTGTCGTGGCTGGTCAGTCCTGGAGGGAACAGGCCGGGTGCCATGGCCAGGATGGGCTGAAGGGTAGGACCTTGGCACCAGGGTATAGCTGAGGGCGCCTTGGAATTACAGCCTGATCTGCAAAAAGGGTTTATTTTTCTTTCTGTGAAATAAAGTACTCATGCTAAGTCATTGGGCTGTGGCAACTATTTCCAGCGACTACCAGTGACCTAAACATCTCTGCTGCAATAACACAATAGAAGAAGAAAATGACTGAGTGTATCTAGCATCTGAATTATTTGTTTTCTGGCTAACTGATCAACTGCATACAAGATCTGCTTACTTCTTCCAGAAAAGCATGTTGTGAAAGCAAAGCAATTCTTCTGCAAACTGTAAAATAGAGTCCCTGCAAATGGGCCCCAGCACAAATGAAGCAGTTGGTGCCAAAAAGCATTATATCCTCTCCCCACAGACCCTCATTGACTATATTATATGTTAAAAACCCCAGCTCTCTGCAAGCTAATTTTTCAGAGCACGTAGATTGAGGTTTTGCTTGTGGGTGCCAATGCCCTGACAGTGTTGCTGTTCCAGCAGAGCAGGCCCAGCACTGCTGCTTCACCCCACAGCACCCTGCTGAGTACGTGAAGGCCTGATTTTGGATGGGTAGACACTCACAGCTACTGCTAACAGCAGCACAAGCAACCCTGACATCAGGCTCTTAGGACACCTGCATTTCCTGACACACGCTACCTGCTCAGCCTCTCCGTTTCCAGTTAAATGAAGATATGTTTATGGGGATTTTCATTAGAGCTCTTTATGCATATTGGATCTTTCTGCTCCACAGACATGTAGACATCTCTGCAGGGATGCAGATAGGTGAGAGCACCTCATCCTGTAAATGAGTTGAGTCGCAGCTCCCTTCCAGGATAGACACTGCATCATCGCTTCCCCTGGGCAGAAAACAAGGTGCAGAGCAAGTCAGTGGCACAGCAGCAGCGGGAACCAGCTGTGCAACAAGTTGGCAAGGCCTCTGCTGCACTCGCCTCTTGCAGCCCTGGCTCCTGTGGCCTCAGAGGTCAGTCCCATGCTGCTCCTGACTGTGCACTTCCATCAGCCCGTTTATATTTACCAGCATGGGATCTGCCCTTGCCTTGTTCTGCCAAAAGGATGAACAGCAACACAGAAAATGCACAGGAAGGATTTTTCAGACTGTCATCAAAGTAGAAAAGAAGAAAAAAGCAAGAGAGAGAAGGGTGAAAAGGAAAGTCAAAATGAAAGCAAACAGGGGAGACAGGATGGAAACACAAGTCTCCTGGGTCTTTCTCACTGGTTCCTCACCATCCCATGCAACTATGTCATGTAAATCTCCTTAAGCTCAATCATTGCACTTGTTTGACTTCTTCTGAAGTCCCCCCATTCCCCTTAGAAAGCTATTTTGGAACCCCACTCCCCTCGTGGCTAGAAGCCTTTTAATTTCCAGCCTAATTTTATTCATAGCCATATGTCCATCTGTTCCCGTGCCAGCCTCGTACCATAGCTTAAATAGTTCTTTTCCCTTGATGGTGTTAACCTCTCAGTTCTGGCTTCATGCTTAAGCTGGCTCGATGTGTGAGCTGCTGCCTAACGAGCAACCCCTCAGCTCCCTCCACTGCAGCGGCATCGTCCCACCCTCTGCCTCTGCCCTTGACAGGATGGGCTCACGGGGCATCCCACAGGTAGTGGGTCCCCCTTGAGGGACATCTGCCTTCTGCACACCCACAGGGAACTTCTTCTGCATCCGTCTGCAAAGAGCAGACAGTTGTCTGGGATTTCTGGAAAAGGGGGCATCTCCAGAAAAACCTGGGTGTAGGGTAGCCCTGGACAGTCAAATGTCTGTATTGTGCCTGTTCCACTGTGGTTTTGCCCTTTGGAATATCAGAAACCTTTCCCCTAAATTATCTCCGCCTGATTGTAAAATTGTTATTCCATGAAAAAAAAAATAGGAAAACAACAAGGAAATAAATAGGACTTACTTCTAATTCAGTTTTAGAAAACCCTAAAAATATGGAAACTACAAATACGAAAATGACCTAATCCTTAGGTTAAAACCATATTAGGAGACCAGAGGGATATATAATTGCTGTGCTGTCTGGATTATCCGGTGGAGTGACACTCAAAAGTATTGCTTGCCAACTGCATACATAAACCTGGTTTATTGCATTCGCAACAAAGGTGGTTACATTTTTGCGGTGTCCTTATCCACATGTTCAATCAACGGGGCTGCACTACCTTCCTGGTGACCTTCACATCGCTATTCCAAATTAAGCAGCGTGGCGCTGGGCCCCGGCTGCAGCCGAGATAACCGCTGTGGTTCAAGAGCTGTGACCTGCGGCAGAGCTCGCAGCAGTGTCAGGGCCAGGTAGCTCAGAGGAGACAGAAAAACCCCGTCGGCAGAGACCTTCTCCTTCACCCTGCTGTGCATCATCCGGGAGACTCAGGTCTTCCGAGCGCTCCTGCTGAGCGCTGGCCTTGCCACACAGGGGACCGGCACCCGGCTGGGTGTGAGAGGAGAGCAGACAGCAGATCCTCGAAGGCTGCTCCGGCGAGGCAGGGAGCGAGATGTGAGCTGAGATGGGGCTGCCCTGGTCTTGATTAGCTGCCATCGCGGGGTTTGGGGTTCTGGTCCTGGTCAGAATGAGAGTCACCACACAGATTTCGGTTCAGGCTGAATGAAGCTGGAAACTTATGATTTAATCAAATAGGATTCTGGTCACAAGTACCAATTATTTCACAATAATATTTTACCTGGCAAAACATTCATAAGTATGTAAGGGGAAAAGATTTCTGAGATAACCTTTGTCCTAAAAGGTTTGTCATAAAAACAGCAGTGCTGGGCTTCCTCTGCTGGAACAGCAACACTGTCAGGACATTCCTAGACAAGCTCTGGAGATGTGGGATGGATAAGTGGACGGTGAGGTGGATTGGCAACTGGCTACATGGCAGAGCTCAGAG
>JAWLRI010000448.1:8057675-8082686 GCA_034781795.1 Crypturellus tataupa
GCCATGTGCTCTAGGTGGCCCTGCGTGTGCAGGGGGGTTGGACTAGATGACCTCTAGAAGTCCCTTCCAACCTTAGGTATTCTATGATTCTATGATTCTATGTGTGTCCTTGGGCAAAACCTCCATCTACGTGCTCTGAAAAACTAGCTTGCACAGAGCTGGGGGTTTTATTATGAACTAAACTTTATACCCTAGCTAGGCAACACTGAAAATCCACCTATGTATAAAAGTTATACATATATATACACACACATACACACACCACTAAGGATATATACATGCATATATATATATACACTGTATACTACACATATTTTTTTCTCTATCTTTAAAGGTCTTCTTCCAGTTTAATAGGCCCCTTTATCCCCAGTTACAGCACCCTGTTCCTCCTTGCTAACATTTGACATTTCAACTTCTGTCAAATCAGAGTCTTCTGTCTTCTATATATTAATCCACCTCCCTTTGATAGGCAGCAGCTTTCCCAAGGCAAACCGCGGTTCCTAGGCAGAGACCCTGCCTACACAGCTGAGTCCTGACAAAATGACTAGCTGAAAATGTACTCTATTTACAACATTTTATCATACATTTTGTTAATATTTATTAGAGAAAAAGACACTTTAATTGAACCAAAACTATTTAATATTATATTAAAGGTGTTGCAATTACTTATGACTATCTCATAACAGAAATCCCTAGATATTTTTAAACACTAATCATATTTTCTCAGCTGTATTATACATAGAGAATATGATACAGCTGTGTAAAGCTCCTATGATTGCTAAGTACATTCAATTATATCTGCTGGTTTTATCCCCTCCACATACTCTCCGTTTCTCTCAACATTTACTAAATATTTTAAGCTTGTTAAGTGAGGTCAAGCATGCATTACAAATAAGCACTTTGGGGAAAAACATGGCTATTTTATCCACCTCAATGTATGGGTATGAATGTACTGCTAATCTGTGCACAGCTGTGGGATTTCATTCCTGTTCCTCTTGTGCTCCCCGACAGAGAACAAACTTTGGTCTGTGGGATCTATGAACGCACAGGTTTCTATATGGTGCATAAGGGACCCCTATGCACATAAAGCTGCCTTTACTGGTGGGGAGGCTCAGTGGAGGATGAACGGATGGATGGTAAAGATGGTGTCGGAAGAAAGAATCTCCTGCTTCTGTTTCTTTCAAAAGCTTATGCGTAGTAATTCCCTCCATTGTGATATACGTGGCCTGTATATTCATGATATGCTCACTAAGGAAGCCTAGACTACGGTCAGCAGCTGGGCCTGGGACAAGTCTTTATTCCTGGAAGCCCTTGGTGTTCAGACAGTTTGGCATCCAAGAGTGGGGAGCACAACAGCAGCTCTTGTGTTAATGAAGATTACAGTGAAGAATGACGGGGATGAAAGCCCTGCTGCTGACACACTGACAGTCACTCAGCGGACGTCCCCGCAAAACGCTGGTGCTTTTAGCTATAGTGAGGTCACATCAGAACTTTCTCTATGAGCCATTTCAGAGGTTTCACAACTGGGCTGGAAAAATTTACATGGGCATAAATCCTTCATATTGAGCCTGAAAGCAAATATAAAGAAAAAGGCCTGTATTTCTGTGTGCAAGACGCAGAAAAGAAACCAGTAAAACACTGCAAATGTAATTGTAAAAATCTATATAGCTAGAAACCGAGCTGCTGTGCAATCAAAGAGCTGCACAGAAGTCATTTAGATTAAGTTAATTTGCCCCAGATGATAATGTGGCTGTGGAATTTAACACATACCTCTTTTCTGACACTTTTAAGCCACTTTATTGTGATCTGCAGAAAAAGAATCATTTTCTGTTAAATTCTGTGGGATGCCTCAAGAAGTCTACAGGGAGGTGATCAGTTCCCATTCACTTGCAGAGGACTTTCTGCCCAAGAATTTGAAGTGGCAATCAGCAGCCGCGCTAGTTCCTCCCGCCCTCCCTTCTTTTAGTCTCCTCCACGAGCTCTCCAAAAGCTGTGGGATTTTAAACACTCCTATTGCTACAAGTGGAAAAATAAAAGACATTGATGAAGCGTCACTTCACAGACTGCTCATCAATCCTCAGTGTATTTTTGGTCTGTGTTAAATAGTAATAATAATAATTCTGTTTTCTCCTGACCTTTTGTTTTTGTAACACCATATAACAAGATCCATTCCAAGCTCTTGTAACAAAAATTCTGTGGAAAATATAAAGGGTATATTTATAAAATTATTTGGAGAGCTTGGGCATCTAGTACCAGGATAAAGTCTTTGACCTGCACATTCTCATCAGGTTCACCCTGAATTGACAGTTTTGGAGCATCTTGCTTGCCCGAGGCCTCAGTGACAGCCCTGCATAGAGCAAGCTCACAGACTTCCTGTTTGAAGACAAGAACCCCAAAGCTGTTTTCACTATGGAGAAACCAAGGAGCACATCCAGGCTGAGATGTCTCTTCACTTACGCAAACTGACCCCTCAATGGGTGAGGGAGGACAGGGTGAAGCTGACGGCAGGGCACAGACTACCAGCACGAGCATTAAACCTGTCCCAAACAGAGGAAATGAATACCAAGCACCTCAGTTAAATGGCATTTCACTTGGGCCAAAAGCCAGGAAATATAACTGCTGGTTTGCTCCTCGCTCACGTGACGGTGCTTTTTGTTCTTCATGCGATGAGCAGCAAGGATAGAAAATCGGCCCGGGTTCTGATTTCCTGGCTTTTGTCACTTTATGTCACACCCAGGACATTATTCCAGGGTGGCGGTGGGGGTTGTGTGTTACAGATAAATGTCGACCAAGCTCTGCCTAGTGCCTTTTAGGTTGCTAGGAAACCCGGCTCTGTAGCCACCACAGAGCTATCTCGGGCTAGGGGCTCCGATAAGCCCTGCCTTGTTTCGATGAGGTGAGCTTTATTACAGACAAGACAGCAGCACACTCGACATCACGAAAATACAACCTGCTGCAGAAACGGCATTACAAAGATCTTCTGTTGCTGACTGGCGTTCACGGGGGGGACACCAAGAACACCTTGCTAGTCTGGCAAGTCTTGTCCACCCCCGAAAAATCAGCACCTGCTAATCAAGGCTCCTCGTGGTGCCCTGGGACACAGGTCCGTTGCTGCCAACACCTCTCTATTACATGGTATGGAGGTGGAAAGTCATTTTATTCTGGCTTTAACGTCATGTTGCAGGAGCACCGTGGTATTTCTCATCGCGTGGTCAGAAGAGATAACTAGAATAAAACCACACCGGTGCTCCTCTGCTCTGCACTTTCACTGTTGTGTACAGGCTGTAGATCTGAACAATGATACCTGTGCCAGACCGTGATTTATGGAGCGGGGATGCAACATGAGCCTCTCCACTGCTGTTAGTGATGTCCTGGGGTCTGCTCACAGGCTCTTCTTGCTTCAGACTGAGGCCATCGCTACCTACCCATGTTACATGGATCCCCTGCCCTACAAGACATCCTTCAGGCATTTGGTAAAACAGTGGAAATGCTGTGTCCTCCTGAGATAACCTGTTTCAGGCCCTCATCTCCCTATCAACAGGAAGTTTTCCCTGATCTGTCCCACCACAGTTAAAGCACGTTACATCTTGTCCTCCCCACAGCACCTACAGCAAACAGATTACTCCTTCCCCTCTGCGGCAAGCTGTCATATATTTGACAACCTTCTTCCAAGATGCCTCCTTCCCCAGTCAACTTTCTCTAACAAGAGTGCTTAAACTTTTTTTGGTGTTTCCTCATAGGACATATTTTCCCAAATTACTCTAACTGCATATCCTACTGCCTGTAAAGGTAGGGCTGTTACAGTGCAGGCTATAGATAAGAATATCAATAGCTAGGTGAAAGCACCAGTCTGACCTCAGATTTAGGCATGCTGTACCTGTGAGCTATGCAACTTCTGTCCGTGTTGCTGGCAAGAGCTTGGGATTACATAACACACACTTTGGTCAGGAAGGCATTAGGCAGATATGTCTGATGATGTACAGGCCTGCCACAGGCTAGTCATGTCCCGGCCAGAGCAACTAAATGATACAAGGGAAGCCCTGGGACCATGTTTGGATGTAAGCACACTCAGGACTTGCAGGCTCATCTAAGTTTTCATTTATATGTTTACATTTAAATAAAGTACATGGCTCTATGCTATGACCTCATGTGATAGCAGTAAATCATACCAGTCAGAAGAGACAATCTAGCTGAATTGCTCATGGATTTTTAAAAGGCTCTTCCTAACTTTGCACCCAATTAAGTGAAAATGTATATTCGTGCAGGCAGCATCACTGGCAGATAGTCATAGCATTGTTGAAGAAATTTTTGAGAGCCTATCTAATGTAAAATTATTGCAGGAGTTAAAATGTGGTCCAAAGACAAAAAGACAACCAGACTCTTTCCAGTTAATTGGGAAAGCAAGTTTTGGAATAACAAGTTCTGTGCCAAGAATTCTACCAATGAAATGTCTTGGTTGGGAGTTTTAATATGAACAGGCACTTTCCAAAGCATTCAGTTTATAGGTTAATATTAAACTTAGACATTGAACATTCAAGTCAATCGTTTGGGAAGCAGCAATCTGATCTGCTACCCTGCATCCATGATTAAGCCTTGGATTTGTGTGTTGCATTCAAAAATACCCTTATGTACTAGGATCCAATCAGAGGATACAGAAGTTGTATTTACATTGTCTTTGCCCTTCACATCTGGAGCAAAACCTGGTGTGCAGGATGACTTGTATGATTTGGTCTCTGTCCCTTGGGGGCAGATGAGCCATGACCACACTACAATGCCCTTGGAATAGATCTGGCATCCAACCAGTCTCCGCTGCTCCTGCATTTGGGGGCAAGCACCTGAGGTCTCCTTAGCAGCCCGGTCATCACCACCAAACACAATGGAGGACCAAACCAGCATCCTCTGACAAAGTGACCAAGCTCTATAAACACGTGCAGGTGCTGTTGTATTTGTTGGAAAAAACAAACAAACAAAAACAAAACAAAACAAAAAAACAGTACCTGCACCTGCTACAACTGCTGATGTCAGAGTCCCATCGCAGAAAAAGCCTCATCCATTGGGATATAGGCAAGCCCAGCTCAAACTAGGGCCAAGGACGGCTACCCACAGATGTCTGTTAGAGCCAAATCTGGCCAGATGGTGTTTGTGCACTACTGTTGCCCCAATTATGTGCCTGGCTCTTTGCTGCCAGCAAGCCAAGCTGTGACATGGCACGTTGTTATATGGAAGTGCTCTCGGGGCCTGGATGTGGCTGTTGTCAAACAACGATGTAAGGCTGCTGGTAAAAGAGGCTGCTCTTTCCTCTGTGTGTATGTGCGCATGTCTGCGCTACCCAAGGTGAGATGAGCCTTTCCCGTTCCTTCCCTCGAGCAGCCCATCTCCTGCCACCATCGCAAATATCGTTTTTAAACATAGTCATACATAAACATAACTTTATTCTTCCAATTCCCAAGCAAACATAACTTAAGCAAGAGAGCTGCTGGAGCTAGGAGCATTCCCAGAGTCACAACCTCATGTTAGGCTCCCTCCACTTTTTCTGAATGTGGCAATGATGTTTCCTGTACTGGCCTGGACGTTCATCGATCCTACCTAAGAGATTACACAGCTCCTTAAGCCAGGAGAAAACTATCTATTTTGTTTTTGCCGAGTTAGGTTTCTTCTGGATCAAGAAATGGCTGTGTCATGGATGGATCTGACGGGGATCAGACCAAACACCAGGCAAGTGGCAGATGTACACAGCTGGAAATGCAAGAGGCAGGGACCTCGGCCTCTCATGGCAGGGAGCCATTAGATCGGCTCACATCATCTTCTGAGATTGCATCTCTCTGCATTGGGCAGGGGTAGTGACAAGTAGTAGCATGGGTGACATTAAGTAATTACCCCTCCCAAATTCTGGTGCCTAACTGAAAAGACCAAGACTGCTCACAATTCAACTTTTTTAATATCAAAGACCACACTGAAGACAATGAAAGTCAATGATACAGTATAACCTCTGCCGCAGCTAAAAGGACCACCATGGAATGTCTCTTTTACACATCTCATCCACCAAAATAATGCAGTCTTCCTTTATTCCTTGGGACTCACAGAAATGCAGAAAATGGGCTTGCTCCCAAATGCCTTTCCTACCCTCCTTGCCAATCGTCTCACATAAAGAGCTCTGGTGGGAGAGGCCTGTTGTCAAAAAGGCTGCAACATGAAGAGGTGATTTATCATGTCCATTGATTCGGCTCTTCCTTCCCTAACATGGATATTATAAATACAGCTCAATAACAGGACAGATACCTTCCCCAGGCCTAAAAGACAAACATCTGGTACAGAGTAAATGGCTGAAGTTTTGCTAGAGTTAGTGAAGAGTTAGCCCAATTAAGGAATGGAGTTTTCCTCAGGGAGGCAAGTCAGCCCCATTCAAATCTGGGAGAGCACATCTAATTTACACACTTTCGGTGTTCCTGTTATTAGTTCTGTCATGAGCTTGAACTTTTTAATGAGATTAATGATCCATGGGTCACAGCGATCGGTGATTGATGAGGCTCTTGCCAAACCAATTTACTGCTTCTTTCTACCGAGGGTGCTGCCATTCTGGTACATCCCAAGCCTGTGTGTAGAACCATATAGCTTGATCTGGCTTTCTTGGACTAGGTACTTAAATTCAGGGGCAACACTTCATTGAATAGGGTTTTCTGATAACCTCAAGGGAGTCTGGTGGTAGCAGTACATTAACCCACTGATGCTAATCTGCAGGATTGGGTAACGGGATATGCAAATGATTTAAATTAGATCTTGTTTTCAGAGGGTATCATACCACGTCCCTTGAGCTTTTTGTGCTTTTGGACATGATTCGATGTATTAACATTTAATTTCTGACAGATGTGGTTCACCTTCCTTTGAGGTAAAGCACTCATAGGATGACACAGATCCTGCGCCTCCTTTTGTCCTTTAATAAGAAATACAAGATCCAGTTTCTCTCTCCTTTTCCCCACTGCTTTCCTCCCACAATGTTTTAAAAATCTGACATCAATTTGAAAAAAAAAAAAAAAAAAAAAAAAAAAAAAAAAAAAAAAAAAAAAAGGTTGCTGTGCTCCCATTAGGACTCTGTTCTCGTTCAGCGGCTCTCAGATCACATTCCCTGCCTTCGTATGTCAGTGCCATTGGGATCTACACAGAGGGGTTGTTCTGCTTTTCTTCGCCCTCCTATTGTCCTGGGACAGCTACTTATCCACTTGACCACAAGAACAACTAAGATTCATGCCCAATCCCAGGACCTGGGCTTCTGCTGACCCCAGTTACTGCAGGGAAAGGATTTGGCAGTGCAGTGGGAATATCTGCCCTGTGCAGGCCCTCCACGCAGTTCACAGCTCTGCAGTTCACTGGCCTGTTTGATTTATGGAGCTCCAAGTGACCTGGGACATGACCACTGCCGGTATTTAAGATCATAGATTTTAAAGGTCAGCAGGGACCACTAGCCTTCATTATATCAGAAGCCAAATAATTTAATCCACTAAATCCTTGTGCGTGAGCTACAGCATATATTTTCAGAAGCTATTCCAAACTCAATTCAGAGATTTCATTTTAATGAGGTATTCCACCAATGTCTCTGCACCCCTTAATACTCCTTGCGTGAGACCCTGGGTGCAGTATGCTCACATCTCCCATCTTACAGTAGAGCTCTGCTTGAAGCATCAGTGGTTTTGGTTAGAGCAGAATTGTTATTTACCAACTGCTGCCAGTGTACTCTGCCTTGCTTAAGTCATGGTTTTATGATGTAAATTAGATAGATAATACTATTCATAAACCATACTGCATGATCAGATGGCAGACTCAGCTTAGTGAGATAGAGATTTCCTTTTTAATTAAAACTGCAACACTTCTGTGTGGTAGATTAACACTGAAAGGGTCACTAGAGGAAGTGAATTAAAGTAGGATTTGGACGATGAAAAAGTGGCCATTTTTGAGCAATTTCAGAACTGTGTCACTTCCCAATTCCTTCCTTGCAGGGCTCCTAAGACTATACTATCTTTATTTAACCCTTAAAACTTCCCACAGGTAGCAAAATATCATCCTCATTTTGTTAAAAGAGAAACAAATCACATTTATTTCCCACTTATGTCGCAGTCTCCCTCTTGAGAAGGGGGCTTCTTTTCTGAAAGTACTTGGTACCCAGAGCTGCAGGAATTGAGGGTTCCTCAGCAGCTCCAGAAATCAAGCCCCAGTAGCTCTTTTCAGGTAAGTTGTGTTTTCCCCCCAGTCAGCAATCAAATTGCAGTATGAGCACTGAGCTTTAATTCCCACGGTACTTAGGCCTGCTGGCTGGCTCATCCCAGGAGGCTCTCACTAACCAGTGCATCCGCAGATAGCATGTTTGCACTGAACCACCCTGCCTTTTTGCAGAAAAGGAGCCTACAATATTTTCTTGTCCCCAGGCTCTTACAGGCTGCAGGCTCTTGGAGCGTGTTAATGCAATCCACCTTCTTCTAGTCCCCCAAACAAACAGCTCTGTGAAGACTGCTGCTCATCTGACACACTAACAGAGCTGACTATGACTAGAGGGTTAACTTCAAATCGAGAACTTGTACACAGGTCCTTTTGCTAAATACTCTGCAATTAGACATCATCTGAGTAAGGCAAAGACTGCAGTATTATATCACTGAAAAACACGTAGGGAGAAGAAATCTGAGCCATCTTTTTTCCATCAGGAAAAAAAGAAAAATTGCTGACATGTTTCCCACTATATTTCTCAGGTATGTAAGAAATACTGCATCAGCTGCTCGCAAAGAATAAAGTTATTATAATTAAATTTCCACGTGTATATTTATAGCAGTAGATTAGAAGTTGCCTTAAGCAAATACCAGCTTTCTTCTAGAAAAACTGTCTGTGGAAAACAACATATCCAGAGCGGTTACAGACCTTACAAAGCAGCCCAGCTATTTGGTATTGAACCTCAATAAATGATTTGGATAATCAAATATCTCTGCACTGGCACAAAAACATAGCCCTCACAGATGGGTATGATGGGGGAAAAAATATGAACTGAACTCATCACCTCCAATTCACCATGAGAGAATGACTTCATCTTGCTCAAGCTTTTATATGATACAACCTATAAGAGAACCAGAAAGCCTCTAATTCTCAGTCAATAATCTCTTTGAAAGGGGGATGAATTTACCCTGAATACTTCAATAGTGCATAGTACAACACTACCCTCATCCTTACAGAGGGCCTCTTGACAGAGGTGAGGTAAGTCTGCAACAACAATAAATAAAATCATGCTCTCCCCCATCAAGTAAAGGAAATTAGTTTCTAGAATATAGAGAACTTACAGAAGAACCCTGAATGAAAATGCATTAAGCAGCAAATACCACACAGCAAAGCCAGATACCCAAACACTTGGGAACTGCAAAGAAAGCCCAAAATGTGCATGTCTTGCCCCCAGCCCTCTTCAAGTCCCGTATGAGAGACATCCATGAGACTGCAGCCCCGGCAGGCTGAGGAGCCTCCACCTGTGCTTACCTCCCCCCATCACTTTATGCCAGTAAACTCTGCAATGCAGCAGCGAGCGCTCTGCACTTGAGTGCGTGTTTGCTCGCCTCGCGCTGTCTGTGCCAGGGAACGTGTGCAGGCAGCAGGGAGCTTTAATAAAGCAAGCGCTGCAGCAGACTGCAGAGCAGCCTGATTAACAGCTCCGACGTTGCCGGGGAGCGAGCAGGAGCTCTGCCTCGCCTCTCCTCCACGCAGCCCTCAGACCTGATGGATCAAAGCTCTGACCAGCATCAGGTGGTTAAAACACAGTTCATTAGCTCGGGTTGCTCTCTGCCTGCTTGCTGTAGCAGGGCTGCAGGAGCTGCTGCTGATGATCACATACTAAATGTGTTTACTGGAGTTCAAAACAGCTTGTCTCCCTCATGCCAAGACCGCCCTTTAAAATGATATTAATTAAGCAAGTAGCTTTAATACAACAGACAAATGGCATGTAATCAGTGATTATAACAGCAGGCAAGGACATGATTTCACAGAGATACAGAGAGATGGGGACAAAGCAAGACCTTACCTTCCCTGCACAGCTTTGCTGGGCGCTCACCTGCCCTGCTCCCCTCTCCCTCTTTTTGCAGGGCATATTGGTGGCCTCATGACTTGCAGAGAGGGGATCTGAGCTGGGACAGAGGTGGTTTTGCTTTCCCTTTTGTAACAAAATGTTTTGGGTTTTTGAGGTGTGTTCCCTGGGGCTGTTCCTTAGGATAGGGTGGAGGAGCTGAGGGCTCCAAAATCTAACTGTCAGGAGCAACACATGTGTGTTGTGGAGCCCCACAGTCCCACATGGAGCCCCATAGCCCCCACACACTGAAGCTGAAGGTACCTTGGTCCAGCCGAGCTATTGATGTAGTTACTCCGCCCATGTGTTATTCAGAGGGTCGAGGACCTGGTGCCAGCGATGGTACTGGTCTGTAGGGATTTGCATCCAAAGCTGGGCTTGGAGAATCCTTGGAGGCCTGAACCAAAGGCATGTCTCATGTAGCACCTCTGGGATACAAAAGCAAAGTGTGAAATTCTGGTGCTCCTCACCACTCTCATGGGGCAGAGCAGCTCCCAGGCAGCCGCACTCAGCTTTTTGCAATGGGAGAAAGAAGGGTGGCCACCTGTGGAAGGGCCACTGGTAGGCAGGACAACCAGAGACAGGCTTGGGCATATGCAGTCAGCCAGGGCCCAACACTAGGGAACACTCCTCAGGCATAGATCACAAAGAGAATCTACCCAGCTGTATGTTGTTTACCAGAATGAGATGGAAACCAAATTAATAAATTGTCCCAACTCCTGTCCCCACACTCCCACTCAGTGTATTTGCTTCTTTCCCTTCTGTCTTTGCTCCTGCCCTCCCACATGAAAAAAGCAAAGTTATTTGTTTATCTTCCTTGCAGTCCTGTATAATGCTTTATAAAACCAGCACCCAAGCTTATGGGCCAAATCCCCATTTTACAGCTGTAGAAAATGCAGTGCAGAGAGGCAAAGTGACTCAGTCTGGATTTTATAGCCAACCCACATCAGAACCCATTTTCAGAACACATTTTCTTTGGCTCTTAAAATGTACCTTATTCAGCTCGCACCAGAACTTTCCACTGGAGACTGAGTTACCCATTGCGCTGAACTTTCTATCTTTATCCCATCAGACTCGTATTTATTCTTTGTTCTTCAGGCTCCTGGACATTGTGGGATGTAGAGCGGAGTATATACTATTGTTCACTTCAGCTTTGTGCTGGTGAAAGGACAAGCACAAAGGAGGGAGAGGAGAGGAGAAAAGGGGGCACCTTCTTGGACAAAGGGCTCTGAAATCCCGTATGGAAAAACTCTATAGAAGTGAATAGATGTCATTCTGAAATCCTACTGAATTTAAGAGTGAATGATCTCCTTCCCACATGGTTTCAAAAAACATATAGACTGGTACAGAATTTGGGCACCTAGAGAAAACAGATCATTCTCCTTTCAGTTCTATGGATTTATCCATATAAAACTATCACTTTCATTTCCAGTAAGTACCTTAAGGGAAAGGCCTAGGGACAAAGATGAAAGATAACTATGAAAACAATTTTGGTAGGTTTGTTCTGACTATTAAAGTGGTTGTAGAATAGCAAACATTACTATTGCTTTCTTCTCCTGATTCTCAATGGCATTATATTTGCCTATTTTGCTTATAGGTTTCTCAGTGGCAATTGCCACTACAGTATCAGGCAGGGAGTTTTTAAAATACTGCGAATGCTTGCCTAGATGTTTTTTGAGATGAGTGAATTGCCTGCATATTCATCTTCACTCTACATAGAGCAGGCTGTGTTCAGTGGAAAACAAAGTGAGTCTTCATGATCGTTTATCTTCCTGGATGAGAAAACGGTAGCAAATGAAACAGCGCTATGCATTATATCATCCAAAGCCTCTTACGGAGGGAGAGGGCAGCAGAACGCAAACAGCAGGCCTTTTCCACCGGGCTGCTGCAGGAGGCAGGCGCTGGAGGGCTGCCAGCGAGGGCCACAGCTGCACCAGATGTGCAGTGATATGAGCGCAACAAAATTCAACATGGCATTCAGGTAAACTAATTTCCCACACAGAATCTGCAAAACTGCTCCCCAGTCCTCCTGCACATATGTGCATGTGCGTAGGTACGTTACATAAGAGCAGTGTTTACCCTGGAAGCCCACAGGAGCCGTTAAATGACTGCATGCGCTGCTGACGGTCAACACAAGAGTGCCCAAGGGCAGCTTTTCCGTGATAAATTTATGTCAGACTTTATATGCTGTAACATCTGGGACAAAGTTGGAGTTAGCAATCCAACAAGACAGCTTGGCTATGAGCAGCCACTCCAGGGACTTGGCCCTGATCGTCATCCTTTCGGCAGACAATGAAGGCTCGGCCTGTTCACTGTGACCCAAGGCCTGACTGGTAGCAGAGGGGGCAGTTTGGGGGCTCCTTGGCACCACATCCCCCCGGAAAACATTCTCTGGTGACCCACAGGAACCAGCAGCCCTCTGGGTCCCCATGGTCAGCTCCCAAACTGTTGCTGCTGGCAGTGCTGAGCGGGACACACTCCCGCTCCCTCAGGTGCGAGCGCGGCGCACGTGGCACCCGCCTCCTGCTCATGCCTTGCCCCATCCCGGGGCCGCTGCGGAGGCTGCCAAGTCCCGGTGTGGAGACAGGGACTCCATCTCTAGCATCATCTCCCATACCGTGCGCGCCCGAGACACACGGACTTTAGTGCCTCAGTGCAGCTTCCTAATTAACAATGCGTTCCTCAGGGTTATTAATTAACTCCCTTAACTTCACTGTTCCACATATTAAAGAGAAAATCTGAGTGAGAATTTGTACCCCTCATACTGGCCCCATCTCCCTGAACACAGGAACAAGCTGCTGTGCCTTCCCGAGGGACTGGACTCAGGATTTTGCACTTGAGCTCTCCCCTTGAGAGGCGCTTCGGTACATTCTGCTGCTCGCTTCTTCCTTTACATCGGTAGGTTTTATGAGAGCCGCTGATGGAGGTCGGCCAGCTTCCTCCAGGAGTGCTGGCAGCCCGCGGTGTGTCACCGTGTGCACTTCTCTTTCCACCTCTTTGCCCCTCTGGTGTCTTACTCTCTGCTCGCAAAGGGGTTTCGTTGTAGGCGCACGTATTGTTGTCTCCCTCTTGGCAGACACCAAAGGATGTCTGTGTATCTCATCACACAACCTGACACAATATCCTTCCCAGATGGTCCAGATACTGCTCAGTTTCATTAACATGTTTCTCGCTACTGCCAGGGCCCAATAGAGTTGTAAGAGCTATGGCTACAGAGTGCAGTAATGAGATTTTTTTTTTAATGTGCATTATGTGTACATTAAAAGTGCTTTATGTATCATCTCCTTGAGCATCATTCTCGTTCAGTCCGCTGCTGGTGAACGTGTTCTGCTTGGCTCCAGTATCAGCCACAGTCTGTCCTGATTTCCGCTTAAATCAGTCTCCTACTATTTTAACCCTGGCAGCCTTTGAAATCAGGAGGCCACTGGAACAATAGGCAGAATTTATACCGCAGTTTTCATCTTCACAGCAATTCTCAAACAAGAATGAATCAATCTTTAATGCTCCCCTACGCAGGACATGACAAAAGGCTGATTTTACAGACTGGGAATCTGAGGCTTGGGACTTGCTGAGAGCACAAGAAAAAATATGGTCTGAACTGCAAAAAGACGAGATGAGTTTGTGGTGCGCTGTACTACTAAATTTTTACATCCACAAGATGTTCCCAGATGATATCTTTAAACTTACTAGGCGGTTTATTTTCTGTGTCCTACATGACATCGCTAACGGCAGAGCCAGGACATCCACCACCACCTCACAGTGTTAGTGATGATCTAATATTTTCTTTCAGTGGAGAAGGAAACTAATTATTAGAAGTTATAGGGCATTTGATGAAGCTGTGCTTGCTAATTTTGAATGCTTCGGCTGATTTCAGGACGTGTTCAAGGCTGTACACAGAGAAAGGTCTTTGTGTCGAAAATGATTCCTCAGGCATCCAAAATGCACTGCCTCCCTCCCCCATCATTGCAAAATGTCACCGAGTGGCTTCCTGGGCTGCCAGCCCACTGCTTTCTGCTCCCGGGTCTCCGTCTCTCTCCTCCCGCTAATACAGCCAAACAATTTGCAGTTTCACCGCTGAACCACGACACATCCTAATCTCGGTCTAATATTAGTAGAGAGCTTTCTCGTTTAGTAGAGAGCAGGGTAGATGTAGCAGGGGTACTTTGAGCTTGCTCTATGGTTTAGATCATCCTTCCCCAAAGCTGTCAATGGAAAGGCCCTTTGCTGCATAATCACCCACTTTGTTCCTTTGGAATCAGACTAGATTGGGAATAAATGATTTAAGTTGTATTTTCCTGAGCTGAATCTGTTGTGCTGTGATAGTGAGTTTGAAAGTTTCATTAAGGTAGTAACATACCAATATAAGAAATCAGATTGCTAAAATTTGCTACCAAAAATGAAGAATTGCTGATAGTCCTGGGAGGTAGGAAGGGCTTAAAGTCTAAGGCAACTTGGAAGGAGCCTACAGACTGCAGTCTCAGCTCTGACACCCATATACCATAGACTAAAACAATTTTATGCTTTGCTGTTAAACATTTCTGAAAAAAAAAAAATCTTAATTTTCCAGGGATTTTGAGGTGAAATTAATTAATGGTTATTATTATATTTTATTATATATTTAATTATTATATAAATTGTTAATACTGTGTAAAATGAAGAGCAGAGAACTGAAAATATCCTTAGCTTTCAGACCATTAGGAATCTCTGCAAAGACAAAACCTGAAAGGAGCCACAGCAGGCAGAGTGTCCTAATGCCACTTCTGTCTGCACCTTGTGCTTGGAAGTGCAAAGACCCATTTAAAGGGATGCTATGGCCTCTCCCTACCCCTCCAGGTATTCCCTGAGTATTCCCAAATATGCTGTAAAGCTGCAGGTGCAACTCACGTGCTGGTACAGGTGGAAATAGTCTGTGTAGCACTTTGTCAACACTGTTTTACTTCAACGTATGTGACCCCATATCTTCATTTGGGCAAACTGAGTCATTCAACAAAAAGGTAATTTAAGAAATGCTTCAGGAAGACACAAAACATCTAGCATAATTTGCTATAAACTAATGAATAGCATACACTTGTGTTTCACTTTCATTCCTTTAATTAGTGTCCACACTAGTGGTCTACCTTACTTCTGTTTATTAAAGATCAGAAACCCTTTTCTAGCTTCAAAGTCAGGGATATTAAAAAGACGCAAAGCCTTCAGCAAATTCTAAGAGAATGGCGTTGTTCTCTAATTAAATTTTCACTCGCCTTTATTATTTTTCCTTTTTTAAAAAATTATTTTTCCTATTTCCCATCGAAGCTGTGGGAGGCAGTGATGCCTTTGGACTATTGCCCTATATCTTTTCATTCGGCCTTTTTCTTTCCTTTCTGGCCCATTCTCGAACAGGAAAACAATGTGGGTGGCACGAGAGCAGCTTCCACCAATTCATTAATGCACTACTTTTTTAATTGAAACGTCTTGCGGAGGCTTGCATTATACCTATTAATATACAGCTTCACACCATTCTCAACAGCATTCAGCTATTATTATTTTATATTCAAATCCATGCACTCTTGATTTAACATATTAAGCCTATCTAAATCCCCATATATATATTATTGCTAGCCAGTCAGTAGCTGAGTAATATATAACTACCTCAATGATGTTTTAATGATGCATTGTTCTAATACATCACCACAGAGATAAGATTCTTATGATAGATTAGTGCCATATATCACCATAGCAGGGCATTTTTATGATGCATTGCCCAAACAATGTCATTGAAAAGGAGTAAGATGCACAGAAGTATTGGTAGATTTTAATTTACTACATTTTTAGAAAACTGTTCTAATATTCTTAACACAATAGTATCTGACCCAGTCTGAAGTGGAAGAGACAGAATATTAAAAGCAGATATCTCAAGTGCAATCCAGTGGGTAAGAAGGCATCACACAGACTCTTAGATATATCCTGTGCTCATTCATTCCAGCAGACAGAAATAAAAGAGAATGGAATGAAAGGGGGATCCTAATTTCTTATTTTCGCAGTGAACATCAGTCTGGTTAGAGAAGTGGAGCATCCTCACCTAATAGTCCAACGCCTTTGTGTTACAAATTCCAGTTGACTCCAGCTGCGTTGTTCCCACACTCTCATTAGAGCTCTCCAAGGGGAAGGAGACATCATTATTCTTGGCAGAGGATTATTTTTTTTCCCCAGTCAAGTAATGCTGATTCAGCAGAAAACAAAAATGTTAATAGGAACATAACTGAGTCAATGAGAAATAATTTCAAGCTAAAAATTGTTCATTAAAAACGATTGATATCGTTGATATTTGGGAGAAATATTCTTGCCAAAATCCAGCTGGCCTGATCCAACTCTCCTGCTGCTTAACCTGCAGAGACCAGCCATGGCCCAATGCATGTTTCGTAGAGAGACAGCAATATGGAGCTTCAACCTTTTCCTCTAACCTATTCAACTCAAACACTTGTGAAGCAAGACTCAAAACTACAGTTTTGTTGCCATGCACCGTTGGTTAAACCTGCTGGAGCAGAGGGACACGAAATTGCAAAACCTCATCCTATACATGCTTTTACAGACACATAACAGGTTTGATGTATATAGCCCATTGATTAGATTAGCAATCAACCACCTAGAAGAAGGAGGACCTCATGGCACACTGGTGGTTTCAGCAAAGACAGTGTTGAAGCATATTTGCTGAGGGCTCTGACTGCTGGTCGCATGTACCAAGAGTGCATATTGTCTCTGGTGTGCTTGGGGCAGCACTGACACCAAATGAAGTAGGAAACACCCCAGAGAGGTGGGAGGAAAGTGCCCCGGCTGGCTGTCCCTGCCTCCCCTGGAGAACTCAGCAGATACAGCCCCTGGCCTCACGGCTCAACACCTGCCAACACAGCGCAACACAGATGCTCTTGCAAAACTGAGGCCTGAAGAGGAAAAATCCACACCCCTCTCTGTGAAAACTCACACTGGCTAATTGTCTGCCAAGTGTGACTTCTGAAAGTACCTCTGCCAAAGCAGAATTTTCTTTCATTCCAAGGTTGCATATACCCTACTGCTCCAAAGGAAGATATTGCAAGACACAAAACCATGTAAGCCATCTAAAAATTAAAACTAGCATACAAAAAGCATTTCTTTCCTCAAGAAAAATACTGCTTTGCAAAAAAATATTAAATGTATTGGGCTTTCTGATCATACTTTGCCTAAATACATGTCCTTCCACTGACATCAGCTGGAATAGTGAGTGAATGTTAAAGGAAAGAATAGACTTATTGCTATTAAAGAACAAAATCTCTGTTCATTGTTAATATCCAGTTATGTAATTAACGTGTATCTAATGTAGAAAGAGGCACTAAGTAGATATTGTATTTCAGGCAGAAAATACTAGATTTTAATTAAATGAAGTAAACATCTCATTAAATGTCTATTTTACAGACACTAATGAACCTTACAGCTGAAGGGGCAAAAGAAATATGACAATGTACAAAATAAATGTATTCCTTCAACATTTTGAGCAGTAAATATTTTCTGTGATCTAACAAGTCATAATAACAAATATTAGTGTATTAAAATATCTTTAAGGATATAAGAAAACTGATCTCCGATCAAGTCACTTATAAATTAGACCACACATTTCCACTTGGCTTTCTGAAAACCCCTATTCTGATTATAACACATCATTTGAGAAGATAGTCTTATTTATTTTAGGATATTTCACACTAGGAGAGCAGAGACTCTCAACTTCAAGGCAACCTTGAAAAAAGGTATAGAGAAATTTGAGCAATAAAGGCATCATTTATAGAAGTTTTCTTTAGCTTATGTTAGTCTTTTCAAACAGAATAGACTACCTTTTATCTTACTCCTTTCTGCAGGTTACCTAGTGAGATTTGTACAGGTCATGTTCTTCTCTACTTCTAAAATTCAGGGCACAACGCACTTTTGCCCAAGGCTGGCCTGCCGCCAGGCCTGGGCTTTTGGGGATACTGGGGCTTGCCCATCTGTGTTGGGCTTCAGCTTACTCCCCCTCGTCCCTGATGCCTCCCATCCAACCCTGGCATATCAGCGGCCCGTCTCCAAGGGCCGCTGCTCCTCTTCGTGTCAGGTATCAGCACCACTGACCCTGTGCCTGGCCACTCGCTGCCTGGGACTGGGCACCTTGTGGGTGACCAGAAACCATGGTGGCCCCTGCTGACCCAACCTAAGCTTAGGGCCAGGCCTTTTAGGCAACTCTCTCACTGAGTACTTTGTGAGATACATTAAGATAGAGTCTATGGAGTCTCCTAAAATGGTTTTAGCAGTTGAATCATTGAAAAGGCATGACACAAGCCCATGAAGCTCCAGGAAGCTGCTAGGGGTGATTTGTACCCAAAATGGCGCCTTCACAGGTGTTGTAATCTTCTCTCATGCCTCCCAGCAATCTTCTCTTTTTTTTCTGTGCCTCAGTTATGAGGAACATGGCTTTTTCTGTGCATTTTTTTGTGAATTTTTCCTGACACCCTACTCAGCACTATTCTCTGCTGAGATTTTTAAGGCATCAGTCTGAAAAAGCCCAGGACCTTTGTCTATCCCTATGCCCTCCTTCAGGCAACCAGTCCTTCTCTCACTGCCCCAAGGACAACACTGCCATTTTCAGCACTGCTTCTCAGATCAGCCCTAATGGAGGTACAGATTTGTATTATTCATTCATCAGAGTTCACCTGTGTGGTGGTTGGTTATTTACAGGAGACCCTCATTCTGTCAGGTCACAGAATCACAGAATGGTTGAGGTTGGAAGGGACCTCTTGTGATCATCTAGTCCAACCCACCCTGCTCCAGCAGGGATACCTAGAGCACGTGGCACAGGGTGGCATCCAGGTGGGTTTGGAAGATCTCCAGAGAAGGAGCCTCCACCACCTCCCTCGGCAGCCTGTTCTGCCTGTTCTGTCACCTTCACAGTAAAGAAGTTCTTCCTCACATGGAAGTGGAACTTCCTGTGTTTCAACTTGCACCTATTATCCCTTATCCTGTCCCTGGCCACCACGGAGAAGATTTTGGCCTCATCCTCTCTACATTCACTCCTAAGGTACTTGTACATGTTCATCAGATCTCCTCTCAGTCTTCTCTTCTTTAGGCTAAATAGGCCCAGCTTGCTTAGTCTTTCCTCACACGATCCTATGTCCTATGTTGTTTTTTCCGAAGCATCAAATATAAGGCATTTCTGGAGGTAAGATGCCCAATGTGGGTGATCAGACTCTCTTCTCTTCTGGTGCATCCTATGGCCCTTGAGTCAAGATCTCTCATGCTTTACCATCCTGTGAACCAGATGGTTAGCAGGGCTATTGAATTCATTTCTCAATTTTTTATATGCATAAATCCAGCAAAATGCTTTTACCTTCCTACAGCTGGCACATGTGCCTAACGACTTGATCTTTCGCATTTTAAATATTTATTCAGAATTTAATTTAAACCCCTGAGACTAATCCTGGTACCTTAACTTAGCCCTCAACTAGTTTCATTGAATCATCTCTAACACTATTCAATGATCTTCAACAAATTGCCTTCATATACTAATAGGGAACAATCCTTTTCTATTTGTATTTTGGGGGTATTTTTGAAAGAGCTGCTGCTGATTTTTAAAGTATTACAAGACCTTAAACTGTTGTTTCTGTCTTTTAAATTATAGATGGTCTCCATAGAGACACTGAAGTTCTACATTGCTCTCTTGAATTGCCTGAAGAAGTGGCACTTAGAATTACATTTGGAACAATGCTAATTAGCAAACACTGAATTTTAAACAAGCTTCACAGCAAGGTTTTTGTCTGATAGGAACAGCAAGCAGCAATTGACTGACCAAACCGACAAAGCTGAATTACAGACAACATGCTATTTAATTATTCATTAGACATTTTACAGGGTTAATGACAATAGGCACCATTCCCTTTCTGAGGAATCACTGAGCCAAGCATAAGTGCCTTAGAAATCCAGCATAATAAACAGTCAAACAGAATCAGCAAAACGAAATCTGCTTCCCAAATTACAGATTTATTATTTCTCTTTTACTGAAGAGAAAGGCAGAAACAAACCTGTGCAGTCATTTGATAAGAATGCCCCAGTACATATGTAGAATAGAAATAACTTGCCATGAACCCAATCCTGAGCCTGCAGACAGAGCTGCCATAAAAGGTTCTTGATGAAGGAAACTGTTACTGAACTGGGAGGGGAACAAAGCCCTCATTCCTAACCTAGAATTAGGCCTGGGTGGTACAATTGGGCTGTGGCCAACAGCTAGGTAAAGGCAGAATGAGCCGAGGTTGCCTGTTGTTCTCTTCCATATCAGACGGACTCTGTGTCTCAGTGACCGTGCTCTCAACACGCCCATAAATCTCCCATTTCTGCCCAGAACCAGGACCGGGGGCCTTCTCTAACTCTCATCTATGTGCAACAGAAGATGTGAAAAGGGTCCTGGTCACTGTGCCTTCCTCCATGGACCTTCTGTTCCTACCTAGCCCACAGCACATACGGCACTTTGAGAGCTGGTGAAGCAGTAAAAATAGAGTGTTATTTTGTCCACCACCAGAAATCAGTAACTATCAGTAGCTGAACAAAGAAGCCAGATGGTGATGCTAGAACTCATTAATCTGGCAGACAGAGTATAAGGAGATAAAGTTTTGGGGAAGGCTTTTATACTAGGTGAGACCTTTCTACCTGCAGAATAACCCATGGTGAAAGGAATTGGTTGCAAGAAAGTGAAAGAGTCATGAATCTATGAAGAAGCTGAAGACGGTAGAAAAAGATCTTGGATACTCGAGAAGATGCTAACTAAGCTCAGACAATACCTAGGATATGCAGACCGGGAAAACAACACACCTATTCCATTATTTTGCTTGATTTATCTACTTCTTGTGCAAGCTAAATTGAAGAATAGTTCTATTCCAGTAAGGCTAGTAAAAGAGGTCAACACTGTACCTCTCCAAAGCCAAATGGAGAGGAAATTAGGAAGCAAATGCAATGCGTGTGTTGAAATCCAAGTGCACACAAGCCCTTGCAGCACAGTACCAGCAGGACTGTTCAGGCAACTGTAGTTACCTATGGCTAGAGCACTGGATATTAACTGTCAAGTTTAATTGCAAGGTCCATCACAGGCTAGGAAAAAGATTTTGGGCCACATTTTGTTCTAACCCTTCGAGATGGCTTCAGGCAGTCTGTGCACAGCGCCTGTGTCTGTGAAGCTAGGGTAATAACCATTACTTGTAGTGCAAGCAGGAGGCTCAGCTAACAGGCCTGTACGTGTACATTGGTGTAACTAATATCTGCAGAGACCTTTGATCCTTACAGGAAAAGTGTTTTGAAAGAGTAGCAAAGTGATATTTTCAGTAGTAAAGGAGGAGAATCTCCTAGTGTCCTGTATCAGCCTTTGTTGGGAACACCTTAATTAAATTTAGGGCAATGAAAGATCCTAGGATCACCTTTGAAAGCCTTAATTTGTGCTCAGTCTTCTTCTCTTAATCCATATAATGTTTCTACATAATAATTCCTGTGCATTAGACATGGCACCACTGTCAACTATGTGTTCATAAATGGCAAAATAAGCATGTCAGGAAACCAGACTCTACTGCACAGGGACATCTCTGTAAGTCCTCCAGGATGGAAGTGATACCCCAGATGCCATTCAGCTCTGTCATAGGCACCTTCCAGCCATCTGCTCTGTGTGGGGAAAAACACAGATGCAAAACGTGATGACTTTGAAACACTGCATGCTCCCTTGCCCAGGATGATGCATTATATATCAGGAATCAGTATACAGGGTTTACATTTTTTTCTAGATGAGCCAAATGAATGACTAGGATGAAACCTTCTACCTAATCAAATGAAATCAAATGTAACTGGTAATGCCATTCACAGCTGTGGTGATACTTCATCATCCTTGTTATAGTGTAACTACCTACATACAGGCTAAAACTTAATTTTCCATTAAAAAAACCTATCATCTAATATGGTTCACTATCTGCAGTCTGTTATTTTCTTACTACTGCCTTTTTTCATCAGCAGTCACTGTACTTGCCACAAGCATTTGAAAGATCTGGCATAGGAGAGACTTACTCTGAAAACAAACTCTGTATGTTGCTGTTCTGGTAAATAATACCTTTACTGAACCTGAATGATCTCCTCCAGCATATTATTTTCCGTGTTATGTCCACTATTATTACAACTGTACATCCTACGATGTGAAGGTCTCTCATAAGAATACAGGCATTCCCCTCTTCCTTTCAGCCTGTGTGTTTTAATCTTGCTAACTTTATTGGTGGCGTATGAAAAAGCTGGGTGCTGAAGTCTGCAGACTTCTTGCCTGCCCTGTCTTGGAACTGTGGAACTCTCACACATGTGTTAGAGCCATCAGTCTCCTTTCATGTGTTCCCTGAACACAGCACTGTATATACATAAGGGAACTATACACACTAAGTCCTAGCATAGGACCTTTTACTGTGACAAATGGGAATTACACAGATGCAGAGTTGCTGCTGTTGCTGGAAATGACAGGTGCTCTCAGGGACATCCGGGTTCTGCTGAGGTCAGGCCAGTTACATGGGTTTCATTGACAGCAGTTTTGTCTAGTCAACAAAGGGTTCATAAATGATCACATGAAGAGAAAGAAAAAAAAGAACCTGATGTCTACCCATAACTTTCTCCTTTTGTATGGTGCCAAGTATATAAATACCCACTTTTCCATGATGTGATTGTTTTCTAGCCTTGGGCGGAATCCTGCTTCAGGGGTGGCCTCCATATTCACTCTGCTTGCATGCAAAGGTAGTTAGACGCTTGGCAATCACCGGAGTCCTCACATTCCCAAAGCTATGTCGTGGGTCAAACGCTTTATGGTGCAAAAAGAGAAAGACCATGTGGGAAAAAAAGGTCTGCTGATATGGCTGCATTTTCAGGCCCTGCGTTGCATTCACTTCAGAGCTGAGGTCTTTAGGGCTGTACAACTGATGAGGCAAGAGTGGCCTCAAGAGTGGCTGCAAGAGTCAGCAGAGTGGCCTCATCCATGTCAGGGACAGGCAACAGGTCTCACAGAGAGTGTCAGGGGAGCACAGGAGCCACCACAGGGAAGCTGTGCCAGCTAGAGCTGCACAGATGGCCAAAGCTCTCCAAAGCTCTCAGGTTTTAGGGGTGCAAAACCCCAATGAGGTCTTTTGGATTTGGGATTTCGCTTGCCCTCAAAAAAATATGAAATGAATAGATATGAGAATTAAATGTTTGTTGAATAGTTTCATTCACTTTGATGTGTTTTCCTGTTACCTAGGAACAAATCCGCAATTATTCCAAATCTGATATCCAAAGAATGCATCTCTGGAGCTGACCTGATGGCATGAGTTCTGGCTCCACCTCAGTCTGCACGTATTTTTGAGCAGTTTGGTCTGAGTACCAAAGTAATTTAAATCCAAACTGTCCTTGTTGTTTTATGAAACATCTATGATTTATGAAATAAGTAGAAATATGAAAAATAGATGAAAGTGAGCAAAGGAATTTACCTGCAATATATCCAATTGGAAAGTTCATTCTTCTTTATTATAGTGGCTCATCTCTTGGATCATTTCAGTCTCCTTTGGCCCAAGAGCTATGAAGCAAGAGCGTTTTGGAATTAATGAGTAAAATAGAAATATGTAATTTTGCTATCTACCAAAATTCGCATTAAAATACTTTAGCAGGAGAGTCACTTTCTCAGATCTGAAAGTATGTCCTTAGACTAATGCTCAGCTTCTGTATTTTCCAGCTTTTGGCCGATTTATCCATGCAGCCATAACAGCACAATGCTGCAGGCTTTTACGTTTCATTTCCCAGCTTTCCCAAGGAAGTAAGAAAAGTGAAAAGCTGCTGTAATGCAGGCCACAATTACTATTTAAGCATTGCATCGTCAGAAAGGCTGTCACTAACTAGTAAGTGGTCTCAGTGACAAGACAGTATTACCTAGCAACTGCGGAGCACTCATTAACCCTTTGGGGAGCATCAGATCCACCCATGGGGATGGGAAATCCAGTGTAGGAAACAAGTGTGTACACACAGCTTTCCAGAGTATTTTACCAAAAAATTAAAACAAACAAAAACACTCTAATGAATTTCTTTTATCTTCTGAAAGTGATGTGAATGTTTTGCACTGTAACTCTGAATTGATGCCCAATTTGGTTTTGTGTAAAACAATACGAGCACCAAAGCGCTGGGAAGGCAGCTTCTGAGAGGGGAGGGAAGCCTGATGAATCGCACCAGTGCTCTCTGTGCAGGCGCAGTGGGAGACCCGCTCTCTGCCTCCAGCTGGAAGGAGTAGGGCCAGTTAAAATGCCACTGAGAGTCCCCAGATGCCTGCAGGTACCTGCACTGCTCATGGGTCTTCACTGCCCTCCAAAACTTCCTTGGATGTTTTAGTGAATATGCAATGTTCACCCCATATTCTGCATGGCAGAAAGAGGTACAGTCAGAAATAAGCTTTTAATTTAAATGTTTAGAGTTATTTTAGTTTTGTTTGAGTAACGCTATGCCTTGTAGGAGGACCAGCTGTGCCGGGGGATGAGACAGCCATGGGACTCTTCCTACTCCCATGTCCTCTGCAGGCAAACATCCCTTCTGGGAGTCTGTGCAAATCTCAGCAAACTTTGTGGGTTCCTCTTCCTGCGGCTCTGAACTTCTGCAGTGTACACTGAAAACCAGCACTGGGACCTCCGCTACAGTCCAACTGATACAGCAAAGTGAAACTGGGAGCAGAAGCAGCCACTGCAAGAAGGAGCACTGCAGGCCTTCTGTGCATCCAAAGGATGCAGGAAAACGGTGTATGTCCTCCTGCGCTAGGCAGGTTCCTAGGCCATTGGAAAGATCTCTATGGATGCAGATAAAGACTACAAAAGAGTAAGGAGGCTTAGAAAACAAATAAGAATTAAAAGCAGCAAAGAGAAAAAAAATAACAT
>JAWLRI010000448.1:8082786-8099751 GCA_034781795.1 Crypturellus tataupa
AGGAAAACGGTGTATGTCCTCCTGCGCTAGGCAGGTTCCTAGGCCATTGGAAAGATCTCTATGGATGCAGATAAAGAGTTCGCAGGCTCTGTCTCTTTTCATGTCATTTGGCTATTGATATATAGTAACAAATACAAGTCCAATCTGCTTTTCTTAAGTTGCATAGCTTGCAATAGCCGATAAAGACTACAAAAGAGTAAGGAGGCTTAGAAAACAAATAAGAATTAAAAGCAGCAAAGAGAAAAAAAATAACATTCCCTTATCAAGTCCAAAATAATGATTTGGACGAATGTCACTAGCTGGAGCAATTCTTCAGTATTTTATTCAAAATAAATAAACGGTCTAGATCCATTATATAAGACATTGCATATTTGCTCCCAAAACCTTTAAATGGGCACATGCATGTGCCCATTTATACAGCTGCATTCCAGATGACTAAAGGAAGATTTGTGAAACGTTTGCAGGAAAATGTATGTCTCACTGAATCACTATTCAGATATGATTACAATAATCCTGACTTTGATTGCCTGGTTACTTTGTCATACGCAATATAAAGCAGAACAATAACAGGTTGCACACATACACACACACACACACACACACACATCTCCCACCCCCATTTCCCCCAGAAAAAAAGAAATATTTAGAAATAGAAAAAGTGCAGAGAAGCAGATGGGCCCTAATTTGTGTTCTGCAAAGGTTCTAGCCAGCCAGGAGCTGACACGCTGCCTCTCACTGACATAGCTAGAAATCTCTCAGCATCAAAAGAACCACTGAGCATTAGGTAATGCTGAACCTATCAATCAGCACCGTTCTGAGTAGTCAGTACCCAAATCACCTGTTAACATAAAATATAATCAGGAGGGTGCAGCAGTTGTAGGAATTGGTCTAAACACTACTGCACACCTTCACTGTTCCACTGAAATCATCAGCATCGGTGCCACTAGCATGAAACTATGTAGTGTGATTTTGCAGTATTTTGTATCATAAAATGTGTACAGACATTGAAGCCTTTACAGCAGATAGAAAGTCTTGTTGCCTAAAAATATTGTCGGTGACTAAGATTTTGCTGAATTGTCGATGGAGCTTTGGGAATTTGTCAGAGGAGCTGAGTCAAATCCCTGAGTATGATCCTTCTTCAATGCTGTGACCCCTTATAACACCAAAGGCCAATTATTTTCCCTATTTTAATTAATGCATTTTTAATAGCATCAAGATGATTCCTGCATTTTACTGTGAGATTATTTTACTCGCAAGATTGTTAAATTCATTTGGTCTATGATCTTGCATCCACTAACACCATCCAAACAGTGGTTTTAGGGAACAGCACTGTATTGCCTGTAGCATCCGGCCCCTAAACCCTTGCATCTCACAGACACACAGAAGAATCACTTGGAAACCAATCTGAAGGAGCACAACCAAAATTAAAACAAAATATAGAAACTGTTGTTGCAAAGTAAAAGGGTCCAAAGAAGGTAATTCCATGAATGTATTTGCTAGCATAGGGTGAAATTGCTTAAAGTGTAATGGTGACTTTCAGGAGAAACCATAAATGAACAATGAAGATAGTGGTCTTTTCAAGTACCACATGGTTCAGCAGAGAACTCACAATCATTTAATGAGGAATTTGCTAAAGAAAAGAGAAGAGGCAAATTTTGGCCTCAATTACAGTCAATGGAACTGCATGTATATGTCAACTGTAACTCAAAGTGACACTCTTGTAATATGAAATATTCATTGAAATCCCGCATTAATACATGTATTGTTCTAATGGATCATTTTATTCTCTATGAGTGCACAATTTCCTTTTTTTCAGCACAGCGCCCTGTATATTACGTAATCACATTGAGAAAACATGCTCAACTTCAGTGCACTGTACTGTAGAAAATACTAAAAACTATCAATGCTCAAGCAATGCTCTCCGAGCAGCTTTACACTGAGGGGCAAACTGTTGACCACGTAATACCCTCCATCAGGCTAAGCCCTAAGTAGCTAAGAAAGAGGCCAGATTTTATAACCCACTCTGCAGTTCCTGCTCTTTTTTCATCTGAGCTACTGATGACTATGAAAATTTGCCTTTCCAGATAGTCTGTGAGGTATGAGTTAAGCCATGGAAATAATTTTATTTAGTTTCATATTAAACCTAACAAAGAGAAATGCAAAATGTAGTATCAGACAATGAGGCAATTAGAAACTTCCCTTTTGCATATCCTGGCATTTGTTGACTTGAACATTTTGAATTTAATTTCTTTGCTTTGTTTTGTTTCCTTTTCAAAGGAAGAAAAAGACATTCTGTGTGAAGGCAAAAAAAGTGATCGTCAAACTTCCCCAAAATATTAACATTGGGGAGAGACCAAACCAAATATCTTTGCTTCCAAGTTGTTGTTTATATTTTTATTTTATTTTCTAAGTTAGGAACTCATGAGGAAGAGAGGTTATAATGAAAGTTGTTTTTCATTCTTGAGCCATAGCAGGTCCTGGCAGGATCTCACTATGATTTATATGCATACATCTTCTATTTCATTCTCTTATTTTTTTTTAAATTAGTTGTAAATAATGTGCACAGAGAATGGCTGTATGGATAACAGTTTGTGCATCCCAGAAGACTGAAATCTTCCAATTATCCACTACCAGATACAGCTCGGAAGTGGCAACTTGAGGTTTCCTTCCCCACCTACCCATGGCCCAGAGCTCATCCCTATGCATGAGCCCTTCAGTGTCCTGCTTCCAATTAGCTCTCAGTTTGTCTTTTGAGGCATCCAACAAGGCTGACAGAGAAGATAATGTTCATAAGAGACCACTTGCCCTGGGAGAAGTCAACTATCACCATCATAGTTGTTCTTGTAAAAAAAGTGTTTGGCACATGGTGATTTCTTACCTGTCACAGTTACTTGAGCCAGGGCTTTAGCCTCGCCAAAAGATGATTAGTAAATCCTTACTGTGCTCTTCAGTCATCTCTCTCTCCCAATAAGTCCAGCTCTTCAAGCAATAGATCTTGAGCTCATTGACCTAAGCACACTCATAGTTATCTTAAAAATAAACAAATAAATAAAATAAAATAAAATAAAATAAAATAAAATAAAATAAAATAAAATAAAATAAAATAAAATAAAATAAAATAAAGACAGGCAGAAGCTTAGTTAATCATTTGGACATATTGAAATAATGGGATATTACTGCATATATGCAGGAAGGCAATTCAGTAACAACATCTCTGCAATAAAGACTGAGGTCTTTAACTCAAAAAAACATCAAGGGAACTGTACAAGATATCCAGAATACAACAAATTTGACTGAAACCTCCTCTGCTGCTTAATTTGCTGTGGACATAATGAGCAGGATCTACAATTGCTAAACAACATTAACAATGAAAAAGCCTGCAGCAAAATGCAAACCAAAGGATGAGGGAGATGCTCGGTTAGGAGCTGGATGGGTCAGAGAGACTGACTGGACATTTGGAAGCCACTGATTTTTTCAGGAAACTCTTCCTGATAAACACTGCTGCCAGTGCCCATGGAGCAGGGGAGACGGGCTCTGAAGAGCCCAGGGCATCAGTGGTGTCATTTTGGGATGATTCAGGCAGCCGCTCTCTGCCTTTTTGTACAGCCTGAG
Organism: Crypturellus tataupa; assembly: GCA_034781795.1. Taxonomy (NCBI): domain Eukaryota; kingdom Metazoa; phylum Chordata; class Aves; order Tinamiformes; family Tinamidae; genus Crypturellus; species Crypturellus tataupa. The sequence continues at coordinate 8,086,399 of JAWLRI010000448.1, forward strand.
CTAAAAACAGCCAGTTCCCTTTCTCCCGTGGTTACTTGGGGAAAGGAAGCTCTAGACCTACACTGCTCCAAAGCTACAAAACCTTCCTTAAATCTGGCTTATCCTGGACCCGCTTCTGTCCGCCTGTTCTTGTAACACCACTGTCCGTTGGCTTGAATAGCTCCTCTCTTCTGGCGTTTGCTTTCCGGATGTGATTTATAGGCAGCAATCATAAAAATTATTGCAGGTCTTCGTGTTGATCTAGAAAGGAGAAGAAGGGACAAGGTATGGGCCATGCTACAAGGCACTGGGGGAGTCTAAGGTGTGACATTTCTACCTTCATGCAGCTTTCTGACATGCTGCTTTTATGTAGGATAACAAGAAAATGGCCAATGCAGCTCGCACCAACTGGCTTGCTCCAGTAATAATATCAACAACAACAGCAGGTCCCTTTTCCAGGGCAGCCGTTCAGAGCAGCTGGAGCAGATTTGGGAGCTGTAATCCCCAGTGGCTGAAGCTCTGCACGGACGTTTCCCAACTAGTTTAAGCTGGGCTCATCCACCACCATCCTTGGCTGGAGCAGCATGGGGCTAAGCACAGACCTGGGATCTGCCTGGGGGAAGAGGGTGACCCTACAGCCAGTGGGACTTAACATGCAGAGCTTCCTGGTGCCAGCCCTTGGCACCCAGGGCTGCTACTTAAGCAGCTGGAGGAGCGGATTAGAAGCCCACGCACTGTCCCCCACAACAGCAGGATCTGCGAGGTGGACACCAGCACATGGCAAAGTTACAAACACCGCACTTATGTGCGCTGACAAACAGGCAGCACTGGTGATAATTTTTGCTAACTTCTTGCAGGTTGCATCTGAATCAATGAACTTGTGTTAAATGGCTCCACACTCGGCCCGTTTGTCTAGACCGCTTGTTAAACTATTTAAAAAGAGGAAAGTGTTTGCAGTTGATTTTGCTGCTAAGTGTTAATTTGGGGCCTGTTATACCCTCTCTGCAGTCTCTCTCTCACACTAAAACTAGTGTGATACACTAGAAAATTAGGGCTATGGGCTACAGAGAGGAGCTGAAAACTCTCCTGCTGTATCTGAAACCATTCAGAATTGTTCTAGGCATGCCTCAAAGCTCCCACCTGGCAGTCTTTAATCAAACAGCCCATGCTGAATCCTGTAGTCCCATTTAAGCTCTAGTCCTAAACTATGATCTATTAATATTCTAAAAGTTGAGGACAACTGCATCTGGGAATAGCAGGGTGGAGAAAACATCCTAAGAAAAACACTATCTTCTTGGTGACAGGGGCTGAAGTGCAAGAGCTAAGGCCAGGTTTGAGGTCAGACGAAAGGCCAAGCCACTTCTACGTCCTGCTACATCCCCCCGCATCTCCTGGTGGCTTCTGCACCTCCACGTCCCTCTGCTTCGGTGTTGGGGCTGCCTTCCTGAGTCCATTGGCACAATTCAACCTTTTTCATCTGTTTTGGATGTCCTTTTGAACCTTGCTGTCCCCCCCCACCCCATGTCTCTGCCCCACAGGAAGCTCTCCAGCACTCATGCTGCAGCCATCTCTCACCCTGCCTAGCAGAGCTCTTCTGCGCAGGAGCTTTGCCAGACACTCATCTTTTATTCCTCCCTAGTCTATCAGTTCGGCCTTCTGCCTTTGCATACACCATTAACACCTTTTTCCTTTCATTTTTTTCTTTTTTTTTTGTAAGAGAATAATAAAAAATTAAATGCAACCACAAAGCCTCATTTTGTAAAACCTGATCTGACCTACATCTCCAGAATCAAAGAAATTCTGAGTTGATGATGAACCTGCCTTGTTCAGCTAATCGTGGGCAATGGGCTAGCAGCCCCTATTTGCAGGAGCAGAACAAGGCGATTGTAGTGAAGCCAGGCTTGGTTTTCACTGGAAATGGCAGTGGAGTTTTCATATTTAGACATACAGATCTCTAATGGACAAAATTTGCTGTAAGATAATAACATTCATAAAGTGGGTCAAATCCTGGATTGAAATATTTAACAACAATCAGTTCACTCAAACCAAAGTGAATTCAACTTACCAGAAAACCAGTATGTGAGTTAAAAAGAGAAGAAACAATAGAGAAAGACTGCAGCGATGAATTATTTTCCAAAACCAGCATTCAATGCTATACAGTCAGCAATAGCCCTCACCCATACAGCCATATGACTTAAATACCGATGCCATTGTTAGTTTATTAACTGTTGAGATTAATTTAATTTAAAATTTGCTCAAGACAATGTCTGCTAAATTTGTTAATCACTAAAAGCACCTATGTTGCCATGCAAGGAGACTCTATAACCTCTGGACAGCATAGGAAATTAAGCTACATGTGAGATGCAGCACTGCAATTAAAAATTTTCAAACTACTTAATTCAGTACTTCATCCTTAAAGTAACAGCACTGATCGACCAGCAGTTTGAAGTCACTTGCATGTAACAGATATTAATCATGAACAAAAGTTCTTCCATATTCTGCAAAACTAAAAGCACCAAATTGGGCTCCATTATTGAGCAGTAAACGATGTACTGCAATGTTCTGCAAAAATCTGGGGAAAAAAAAGAAATCTAACTAGCTATATATATTATGAGATTTCTCTTTCTCATTTATACATATTCGCTAATGGCAATTGCTTGGCTTTGAAGAAGCTCTTCGCCACATCAGTAAAGCAAGGTTATTTTCCCCCAGATAGCAACTACCTACTATATGGAAGCAGGTCTAATGTGTCTAACTACAGAGTACTAAAATGGCATCATTAGAACTATTGCTTCACAAAACTTCAAACTACCATAATAACTTAATACCAGTGCAATCAGGGTTTATGTGACTTTTTCTGAAGGCATATACTTCTCCAAGCGGGAGCCTCCCACTTGCACTTTTTTGCACGTGTGTACTCCTCAGTAGGTTAGTAAATACCAACTCATCTAAAACTGTGTATTAACAAAATTAAGCTCAGTTTTGTGCTCTTGATAGGACAGGTAAATTGTGGCTCATAACGCCTAAAGAGCGAAGATGGAGGCCGTGGGGTTGGCAGGTTAGGAGAGATGCTTGGAGGAAGAGGCAGGGATGGGAAGAGTGGGAAGAGAAGGGGACAGGAGGGAACAGGCCTCCCTGGAGAGCCAGGGTCCTGCTTCATGGCCGTCTTGCCCCATGCGACGCCACAGCCCCAGCTTCAAGCTGGGAGGTATCGGTCCTCGCTGGGAGCAGCCCGGGTGCGAACGGTCCCTTTGAGGCTGCCTCACATTAAATTCAAGATGGCTGCGCAGGACTCGGAGTCGGGGGAGAACGGCTGCTTAAATGCACATACAGTCCGACTCTGCTCACACATTCATAGCGAATCTCTTCTCGCATATAATAAGATACACACATACATATGTGGGAGAGAGCACTCTGCATCTGGGCAATAGCGGCATGGAGAAAATGTCCTAAAAAAAAAAAACCCAGTTCTTCACATTTTCACAAGTGAGAACTCTTTTGAGATGACAGCAGTGTTTCTGGAAAGTGGTGAGGCAGTGCTGTGCATCTTAATAACGGTGCTCACTGGGAAACTAAGTTTTTAACAGCTTCATTGCACTCCGATGGGTACAGTACCAGCCTGACGCTGGGCAGACTTGCTCTGTTTCCTCTTCTGCAATCACAGGTCCCTGCCACGGCAAACCACGTGGGGCTCACGCCTCCATCTGCACCATGGGGCCTGAGCAAAGCACAGGGGGACCTTCCTCCATGCTCCACAGGCAACCTGGAAGAGAAAGTCACGTGGTGGGACCTCAGAGGGTCAGAACAAAAACAGTGGCTGTGGAACTACAGGGCTACAAGGATGATCAGGGGCCTGGAACATCTGCCCTATGAGGAGAGGCTGAGGACGTTGGGCCTGGTTGGCCTGGAGAAGAGAAGGCTGAGAGGGGACCTGATCATCCCAAAGGGGGCAGAGAGGAGGATGGGGCCGGCCTCTTTTCACTGGTGGCCACCGACAGAACTAGAGGAAATGGCCACAAACTGAAGCATCAAAAGTTCTACTGGAACTTAAGGAAAAATTTCCTGACAGTGAGGGTGACAGAGCACTTGAACAGGAGTCTCCTTCTCTGGAGATCTTCAAGGCCAGTTTAGAAGCAGTTTAGAGCAGTGCCACATGCTCTAGGTGGCCCTGAATGGGCAGGGAGGGTGGACTAGATGACCTCCAGAGGTCCCTTCCCGCCTTAACGATTCTGTGATTCTGTGATGTTGAAATCTGGGACTGGAAAACAATGGGAAGGCAACTGGGAAAGTGAGGCTGGGACGTGATCTGGGTTGATGTTGTGGATGCCTGGGCAGATGGGCAGATCTTGAAGGCCCAGGATCGAAGTAGGGTCTGGGAGGCAAGATCAAATCTAAGAACAGGTCTGATGAAGGGCCAGTGCACGAGGGCTCATGGGAGAAAGATGCTAAGGAAGGATCTTAGGGCATCAGAGGAATCACCCTGTGACCTCCAGCAGTTATGATCTGTGCTGACTCTAAAGGCAGTAGCTCAAATGATGACTTAAAAGGATGTCCCTGTGATGCCACGTGATGGGATTTCCCATGAGTTTTGTTTTCACTTTTAAAGTAGTAAATTACAGGATTGAAACAGTGGGGAAAATACAAAATTAAGCTTCAAAGTTAGGAAATGCCAGAAATGAGTTTCTCTTTGCTACTTCTGTTTGCCTGCTTCCTCCTTTTCATCCCTTCTGTATATACTTCATGATGCAATCTTAACATTAATTCAGTTATTTTGGGTCGTTCCCTTCTATAAGATAAGAGAGTATTGTAACATTTAACAACTGTATTTTCTACAGGCCAAACTAGTGTTTCACACATAACCCTAACTGGGTATTTCCTAAATTTTGAGCACTTAGTTTTACAACCTTAAGACCATTCTTTTGTTGTAATATTTTCTGTTTGTACAAGTGTGCAACATAATATAGAAAGAAATAATAACCCAGGGTAGTGAAGAAATTACTTCCCTTCCCCTTTAGATTAATTTGATGGAAAATAAATCAGGTAATTTTCACAAGTTAATTATGCTTATGTTAACTGTGCTGTAGAACATGATATCTTCTTTGGTAGTGCAAAGAGACTTTATCTGTTGATTTGTTTAACTGATGAAATTAACTTTAATTCAGCTACACAGAGTGGACAGCATCACGTACTCTATGAGTATGAGCAATTGTCAGGGTATCTGGCGTTTGTGTATAGGAATTTTTACACTATCAGTATCTAAAGAAAAGAGTAAGTTATTTAGAAGACAACCATCCAATTTTCAGTCAAAATCCCTGGAAAACAGACTTTGATGATGTCACTCGCAGAGATTCCTAGAGAGTTTAGTATTCTGTGATAATAAAACATTTTACTGAATAAAAGAGATTCAGGAAAAAGAAATCTGAAATTGTGCTCATGTTTTGTCTCCTACCAGAATGTCTGGAGGAAACCTTTCTTTTTAATGTATTGTAAAGGTGGGTGAGAAGAGAAGAGCCTGTTTGGCAAGTTCAGGACTGCAACAGGCTTACAGCTGAGTACGAGCCCTTCCAAAGTTTACATATATACAGAACTATCATGTGGATTATTTTGTTTTGCCTTTTTAATGAAAAACTGACAGAGGGACAGAACTGTTTCTAGAAAGATTTATTGCCTGCTGAGCTGTCAGTCAAATACCCATAGCTTTCTGGACAAGAAATGCTCCATGAGACAATACTACAAACCAGTCCCATGCTCAGGTATTCTTTTTCTTGCCCTTTATATTCATCTTCAGTATCATTACTATCCTGATGTGTGATCCTGTCAATATTGTTACTGCAAACCACTAAAATGGGGAATACTAAAGAGCTTGACTTTTTATGGCTTGCTCAAATGATCCAATTTGTTCTTATTCAAATAACATGTTCATTTTAACTACTTGTTTTAAATGTTGCTGCCAAGTCAAGTAGGACTTTCCCTCAAGCATCTGTTTTGCACATACTTCATTATTTAATCCAGAGATCTAGAAATGAAATATATATATATATACATGTTCAGAAGAGATTTTGATACAATTTTAGGTGACCAGCCTCGATTTCATAGTGTATTTGAACCAGTAATTAAGAGCTACCTTATTGACAAGAAAAGGTTGCGCTATGATTAATTCTTTCTGTATTCCTGCAAATGTTCCTTTCTGAGGCAACTGAAATTCAAGGTTTTTTTTTTTTTTTTTCCCCACGGAGAGCAATACAGGATTTCCCAGATGTGCCAAGGAAGTTTCTACAAAAGGCCAGAACGAGAAGTTCTCATGCATACGGCAGCAAACTCACTGCCATCTACAGCCAACCTTGCCCAACACCTACAGGGAAGCTGGGAAGAGTAACTTTCAATCTCTTTGTCCAAGTCATCGGTGGCAATGCTGAGGCACTTGTTTCAAAATACTTTTTTTTTGTAACATCACAGTGTTAGTGTCACTCAGCATCTCTGGTGCTATAGGGTTCTGGGAGAAATCCCTGTCATACTATACTCCTTTTCCCCATGGAATTTAGTTGTTTGGAGCTGGTTTCTTGATTTTACAGCACAAAAGTATTACAGGGGAAAGCATAAAGACAGGGTCCTCTGCAGCACTACGCTGTGAGAAAGTGGCTTGCTCTGCTCTGTTCCTGGATACTGTTCGGAATAGATACAAGTGCAACACAAGTACTCATTTATTTCTAGCTACCTGCTGTGTTTAATCATCTCTGGAACTATAAAAGATTTTCTTAGCATCTATCTAATCAACAGCTCTGTCATTAACTATGATATTTTACCACTTCCAGTCCAAACCATCCAATTCAAAACTGGATTTATTCATTAATATTATGCTTAAAACAAATTATTAGTAATAGCAAATATACTCTAAACGCACCCCTAGGATACTTATTGATAAGAGTTCTTTGAAAACAATACACCAGTCTTTTAAATACTTGGGCCTTCATACAGATTTTCTATAGCACTGACATCAGGAATCTTTGCAACTCAAAATCCTCACACAATTCACTATCTACTGGAAATTCTGTATTTGAGAAGAAAAAAAATATCTTTTATATTTTGGAATTGCAACATTACATGGGTTTGTCTTAACTGATTTTAAAGGTTTGCCTGCTCTACATATGCAAGTACGCCACTGGCTTTCCTGAATACCAAAGAGAAGACAGACGCCACCCACCCACATTGGCCATCTTCACTCAGTTACGAATGCAACCATCATCAGAAGACAAGCTGTGGTCTTGCCACATTGTGCGGTCTGCTTGTCGTCATGCCTAGAATGGAAGAACCCTAACTGGGATGTAATAAGGCAGTTCCAAACAGGAAATAAATATATAAATAAAAGATGTAATTCTGTGATTTCCTTGGTTAACTGCGCCAAGATGTGGCCGAAGCAGTTGTTTTTGATTTAAAAGTGTGACCTGGAACCTCAGACGTTTTCACACTTACAAGAGCGCAGTGGCCGAGACGCAGCCTCGTCCCCCCGCTCCCCCGCGCGCGTAGCCGTTGGCGCCGCACGCTGCTCGCAGGCACGTCGGGCCTGCAGCCAGCGATTGATCCACTTCGGGGATCCATTTGGAGTAACACCAGAGTTCCCAAAGCTGCAGAAGCGGCAAAGGCTTGGGGGGCAAGACAACCTTCTCTGATATCCACTGATTAACATAATCCCCACCAACCTCCTCCCCCCGGCAAATGCCTCATACCTGTGGGCAATCTTCCAGAATTTGTGTTCCAGAATTAATTAATAAAATAAGCATGATAATGAATAAGCTATGTTAAGCATTTTCTTACCCTTTATTTTTTCATTATGATCAGAAGAGGAATATGATTAACAGCAGTTTAAACTTTAGCAGTACAATTTCAGTATTAAATATAAAACTACACTGCAAGTTGATGTATTTTAAAAATGGTTATGTATATTCTAGCCTTAAGTTTATGTATCAAATACAAGTAACTCAATTGTTTCTTGCCTTGACAGTTAACATATCTAACAAATTTCAGCAAGCCAGACATCCATCTTTTCCATTTAAATAAAAAAAATAAGCAAGCACACCAACTCTATTTCATAGCAAAGGGGGGTAAAGATTCAACACTTTCCTGAGTGTTGTGCAAAGAAAAACGTTTAAGAAAGTAGGTTAAGCCAGTGTAATGATAAACCTAAAGCTAAGCTGGAGGACCTTTTGATTAACTTCATATTTCATATGCTACTTGCATCAGTTGAGAGCAACATGAGTTACAGAACTTCCATGAAAACAAGCCACTTACAAGCAGGTGGTTAAGCTTGATCAGTTTATTAGAAGGATTATATGACACGGTTGCCTGCAATAGCAGGGGACTGGATTTGGTGACCCAGGAAGTTCTTTCCAGTCCCATGTTTCTAAGCCATGCACCGAGTGTACCCAGCCCACACTTTCACATTTGGAAGAAGCCAAAGCCACACACACACGCTCACGGAAAGAAAATAAAAAAAAAAAAATCCTGGGTGACATTTTATTTCTCTAGATATTCACTATGCAGAAGGGAACAGAGCTAAAATCCTGTACAGAGGATACATTTACTCAAGGTTGATGTGGTACTGAAGTCAGTTAATAATTAGATACCTCCAGGCAGATTCAGTTACAGGGCATACTAACACTGCACACTGCCAGACAATTTCTAATCAAGCCAAGAACCTCTCGCAGGAATGAGGTCTCTTTGCTAGCAAGCACAGAGCACACTGGATAAGCTAAAAGCAGCTGTTCTTAAATGAACTACCCTACCAACCGTGAGTGAATGACAGATAGATGGTAAGAAGCATTTACCTACTAGACAAGATCTCTCTGCACACTCAGGCAGAAGTAATTAATTCAGAGCAGCAACCATTGCTCCTACCTTGCCTGTCTCTTGAGTACATTCGCTTTAAAAGCTGGTCTACGGGATTAATGCAGCAATTCTCAAACACTACCCAAGTAGCCATTTGCGGCTGCCACACAAGATCTTTCCTGCAAAAATTAGTCAGGCATTCCCATCATAGCAGCAAGTTTGTTATGACAGCATCTGCGGTCATAGCAAAAGCCTGTACAAGAGAGCTAAATAGTCACCTAGATTCAACCCATCTAACTCTTAGGCACTTGGTTAAGGTGTCTGGGCACGCAGTCACCCAGAACTCTCCATGGTCACTATCGGCAAACAGAATTGCCTTCTGGAGGTGTCTTTATTACCAGCTGCATGTCAAGCAATGAGGTTCTCAACACAGGCACCTCAGTTAGACAGGATGAATGGAGACTCACATCTCTTCCAAGAGATAGTTCCAACTCTCCAACTCCAAAGGCATAGCAATTAAGGTTTGCAACTCCAGTTATGTTTGGAAACAAACTTACAATCAAGTAATTAAGCTGTAGTCCCTCCCTCCCAAGCATAAAAGCCTTCCAAAGCAAGGCTCTATAATTTAAAAAAAATAAAATAAAAAAGAGGGAAAAGGAAAGAACATTCTTCTTTCAAACAAACAAGAGCAAACATGGCTGCTTTGCCACTCATTCACAGGGAAGCTGAAGGACTCATCAGAGAATACTTTACTCAAAGACCTGGAATGACTAAGCACTGCTAGTGCATGCAAAGCAGAAGGAACAAGATGTTTCTTAACTTAACCCTAGCCCTCTTCTCCACCCCACAAAATTCATGCAAATGTTTGATAAGTTAGTCAAGAACAATAGTCCAAGATTCCAGAAAGGCTTAATTTTTTTTTTTTTTTTTTTTTTTTTTTTTTTTTTTACAAATTGTAAAAGAAATTTTGTTTTGTTTTCTTTCTGTGGGTAGAGAAATGCATTTTTGGCATGTTTAAGAATCATACAGATCTACAAAGTCCATGCTGTTTAATTCTCCAACGGGTTTCTATAACCTGTCAAAAACAAAAAAAAAACAAAAAAAACAACCTATACATGTTTCCCCAGTATTAACATGCATGCTGAGAGCTCTCCACTTTAGTGAAATGAGGTGTTACTTCTATGCTGATAGTTGACGAGTCAGCATTACACCACTTTGAGACCAACTAAATTAACATTGTCGTAATATGAAAGGCAAGCACAAGTTCATTTATTTATAGCAAAGGTCTTGGGTTACAGGAGGTCAGTTCTTGCCATCTTGAAAAGATAGGGGATAACTTATTGCATACATGTGCATTATAATTTAGCAGCAAGTCATTCATAGGAACACTTCCCTCCTACTGCTTTTTTGGTTTATTATCTCAATTCTATATATATTTCAGCTTTACAAAGCATTTAACACCACCTTTAAGTTAATGGTCTTTTATTGGAAAAAAAGACTAGCATTTACAACTTGGAATGGACATAAATTGTAGTATCTTGAACAGCGATGTTGATAGTTGTGCTGAAGTCCACAGGCTACTCCGCCAGCTCCAAGTCATGGTACAGAAGGTTTTAAAAATATGAGAGTCCAAAGATGCTCCCTTGGTGAAGGTTTCTTTTAAAAATTTTGTGAACGGTAACAGCCCGACACCCGTTTCACTATAGTGCAATGCAGACAATGTTAAACCAATATTATAACACAGATATGCCATCCACAGTTAAGATCATCATATTTTTGGAGCACACTGCTACGTACAGGAGAACCATTCGACCTTTAGGGCATTTTCTCTAAGTTTTGAATCCTTCAACCACTTTTGCTGCATACCATCCTGAGGTATAAACCAATTTTAGAGTAAACCAGCTATGACAATTTATACTACAAATTGAACTATAATCCACTGTTGAAGAAAAGAGTGGATTTTAGGTTGTTTTTTTTTTCCTTTTAATACAAATGTCTGACTGTGCTCAATTGTCAAGCTGCATGCATGAAAAACTGGCCAGCCCAAACAGTGTAATAGTCATTAGCAAATGGAACTTTTGAGTTCACTAAGTGCTTCCTTTTTTATTTTCAAGGTAGTACAATTATTTATATTGTAAAACTGATGTTTAACTTGATCTTTTGGGGACAGGACCACCAACCATTACATGCAGTTTGTGGACAGAAGGTATTTTGACATTCAGTTTTGCTATACAGAAACAGAATGAATAAATGAACATTTTTTTTTTGCAAGAGGTAAGTAAAAGATTCAATTTGATTCTTCTAGAGGAAAAAAGGTGTAAAGGAGGTCTCTTCACTTTGCAGTCATCATCTGTACGAATTCTGAAAAGATAAAGAGTCACTATCAGCTGTTAGTTAAATCTCAACCACAAACAGTGAAAAAGTTTTCACTGAATCAAATAGTTTGCTTTTTCCCCACAGAAGTGGGAAACTGAATAAGCTTAGAGAGTATCTCTGGAATAATTTAAAGCCAAGAGACCTTCACTCAAAATCTTTGAGACTGTTTCAAGTCAACATGAGCATCTTACCTTCATAGTTGACTTGCCCATCACCATCAATGTCTGCTTCTCTGATCATTTCATCTACTTCTTCATCTGTTAGCTTTTCTCCTAAGTTTGTCATAACGTGACGTAGCTCTGCTGCACTGATATAACCATTGCCATCCTGTGAGGGGAAAAAAAAAAGGTGCACAAGACCAAGATCAATAATCCTGAGATGAACCCAACCTAAAAACAGGTTTCCAGCCTGCTTTGGAATTAGCCTTGGAAAACTAGGGGAATCTGGTGAACTGCAGTCTATATATCCCTACACTAAGCAATAGCCACATCACTTTGAGAAGGCCTGTATTACATAAGACACCACTCCCATAACCAGAGTGCAGCAGCCAGAAAACCCAGCCTAGCTAAGATATACTACCAAGTCATACACCTGGGGGCTGAGGAGATAAATTCTACTTAAATGTAGTTGTGAAAAGCTTAGAAGTGTCATTCCTTTTTGCCAGTTATGTCAGTATTCTATTTGCCCATTAGCAATATCCAAACTTAGGGCACAGCCATGACCATTTCTGAAGTTGTCCTCTTCTGTCAGCACAGAGGATCAGAGTTTAGTTTAGGGCAGTAGTTTTTACACCAGGAGTTCAGATGGCGTCAAATATACCATCACTAGTCAAACAGTCTCAATGGAATCAAGCACAAGAGTCTAATCTGCAGAAGTTTACCCAGAAAGTAGATGAAGTACTCTCCAGTCAAACTTTTTCTTCTAGCACATAACCCTACAAAGGGCCAGAAGCTGACACTTTCATATGGAAAATAGAAAAAAGTGAGACCTCCTTTTACACATGTGCATACATCAGCTTAACAGTTGCATCAGTCATTGCACAAAATAGTTCTCTTGTTACAATTGTAGAATCCAAGCAATCCAAGGTGGAAAACCCCTGTTCTGAGAAGTTATTTTTATAAGAACTTCTTCATCATGTATGCTCAGGTGTCCTTAAAATGACCATGGAAGGAGTTGAGCTCCTAAGGTTTCTGCCATAACCCCAACATCCTCATCTTGGAGAGACAACACGTGATGTTTCGTTTCCTGTAAATACTGACGACAACTTCAGGTTCAAAAGTCTTCATAAAGCAAAAAATACTCTGCATCCATGCAACTATTTCCCTGTCACCTGAAGTGAGAAGGTTAGAAGGGACCACAGCAAAGGCACCACCAGGAGGGGAAAAAAAAAAAAAAAAAAAAAACACCACACAACTCCCCCTCACCCCCGCATCACAAGTACTACTGGTGTCTGCTTCTAAGGACAGGCAAAAAACAACTTTCTTCATGGAAATGCCTTGAGCTTAGTCCTGCCATGTAAGTGGGTACAGCCAGCCTGCTCTACAACAGGCCTCTATTCCTCTGCAGGAAAGATTTCCTCAGTGTTTTTTTCTCCTCATCTAGAAGGAAAAAATTGCTTCTAAAGAATGCTTGCCCTTTTAGCAATACCTTGTCAAAGACTCGGAATGCCTCACGGATTTCTTCCTCACTGTCTGTGTCCTTCATTTTTCTGGCCATCATGGTTAGGAATTCAGGAAAGTCGATAGTGCCATTGCCTTAATAAAAAGAAATTTAAAAATTAATTTCCCATACTTTATCAAGAAAAAAGCTGGCTTTTAATTTAACTGGAGACAAGAATCAGGCTGACATTCTCTGTAAACTGTTCTTATGTAAGAACTTGATCTTTCCCCTAAATTGCTATCATCGTCTTTTTGACTTTACAGTGCAAAATAGCCCGTCACCGTAGTGTTTCAGTGCCACAGAACTCACTTGCTTTCTCTCCAGGTCAAACCACCCCATTCACCACCTCAGCTGCAAACAGAAGTCTTTGTGTTGCATCACTGCTCAAAGCTAGCTGTCAACTAAAAATCTAAACTGCTGCAAGAATCCCAGAAATCTGGAATACCTCAGAAGATGCCCACACGGGGGAAGGGGGGGGGGGGGGGGCGGGGGGCAGGGGGACGATCAAAGTGCAGT
>JAWLRI010000448.1:8105362-8130629 GCA_034781795.1 Crypturellus tataupa
GCCGCCGCTCGGGCCCGGCCGCGGCCCCGTGCCGGGACCGGGAGCCCCGCGCGGGTGGGAGGCTGCGGGGCGCGTCCCGGCGCGGACGTTCCGCAGCGCCCCTGTATCTGCGCTGGGACGGACTTCGCTCGTCCCTGGCCTGTAACGTTCCGGCTAAACACTGGCATCCACCTCGCACCATCCTTATCGGTGTGGGAGCCCACAAGCAAGCGCGGGCCCACGCTGGAAGCAAAGATTTTGATGCCTTTCACTGCAGATCCCCTTCCATTTTGAGCTGTCTTATAGCTGAAGGATTTTTCTTTTTTCTTTTTAAAAAATTTTAGTTTGGGCCTATCTCTGGATTGGAATATTTTCAATATGATCTTAATCCTGATAATCTGCCTTGAACATAGCACTAAATGATTTTAAATATACTTTTTGGTGTTTTATTATGTTTGAAAAATCCCATTTACTTTCAATGTTTAAAATAAAAAACAATTCAATCAGTTTTTTTTTGTATCTGACAATTTATGGAGGCCCTAACAGTGACATTACAATTTATTTGCTTGCCTCTCCGGAATGGTGGGATAGGTTGGCAAACTCCACTATTACATATTTGCAATCTAGAAAGATTTCTCACAGCAAACAAAATAGCATATACAATATGCCACAGTTTGGGCTCAGAACCATGATAGAATTTATATAAGAAGCAGTGCATGAAATAGTGTCAGAAATCCTGCTTGCAACTACCTAGTCTAAAAATCATAGCTAGTTTTAAATTCCTCTTTAGATGTAGAATGCTTGGCCTCTTATTTTTAATATGCTTTATTTTCCTAACTACTAAGCAGTGAGGTTGATTTTTTTGCTAGGGAAGAACATGTAAATTAATCTTTTGTTTTCAAACCAGACTAACAATTTTAAGCTGTCATTTTACTAGCTTAATTTCTTTCCAGAAAACATGGCACAATGTTTGATTGATGTTGGCTGCAAGCGCTTTTGCTTGGGTAAGTGAATCTTGGAGCTCCCTGAGTCTCATAGGATGTTTGAAGAAGAATGTTAATGTGCAGGTCATTTACCTCATCTGTTCTGATTTTACACAGGTGAAGATCTCATTATTGAAACAAAAATTCTGTGCAAATATTGGGTAAGAAATTTATGCAAATATCTCAAAAGGATAAATAGCAAAAGCAGTCCTGCGGTCTTTGGCCAAAATGCTTGTAATATGGAAGGCTGCAGTTGTCAGCAAAATAATCTTACCAACATTATTTTAATCTCTTTAGAGTTGCTAAATGCATGGAATATGGTCTTTCATTGATACAAAGCCTTCACTCTTGTTAAAAAGTGCAGGGATTAGATTTAGCTGTTGAGGAGGGACAGAGACATTTAATTAAACTTCTTGTAAATACTCTCACAAAATATCACCATTGTCCCATTTGTATTTGGAAAGAAATTTGGAAAATAGAAATTTGGAACATAAGAAATTTGGTAACATAAAGTAAAACTTAAAACAGCCAGTCAGAGGCATACAATGAATATTGCCAAAGATTAACAGGACTTTTGACCGAGGAATTACTGTTTTTTTTTTTTTTCTTTTCCCTTTCGGTGTCCTACTTAATTTATACTAAAGATGGAATTTTCAAATAAAGTTATTTTTTGTGTAATGTGGAATATAGGTATGTTGCTTTATTTAAGAACAATTTCAGCATGATTAAGATGTCACAGTTAAAATTATGTAGTAGTTTGTGTTAAATTGCATCATTCTGTATTTGAAAATATTTCAAAGCTACTGCTTCAAAATAATATTCTGACTAAGGGGATTTTTTCCTAATCTTGACATATGATAATAATAAATGTAAACAAAACAGAATACTAATGTTTTGTCGTTTACTTAATGGAGAACCACTAAACTCTGGCATCTGCCTGCTCCTTGTAAATCTGCTTTCACCGAATCATATAGCTAGATTTTGATCAGTATTCTTTCTTCTCTTAAAATTTACATTCAGTTGTGGGCAGACAAGAAATGGCCCTGTCATCTCAATGACATACAATGTCAAATGATCTGCAGGATCTTTTACAGTCTCATTCAAGATCTCCTAGATCTCGGTGGGAGCTGGACAGGGCCACGGAATTATTCAGTATTTGTGCCTAAAACCACATAATTTAGCCATCCCATTGCTGCTGAATTTTTGCTATGAACAGAGTTATTAATATGAACCCAGTATTTCTACTTGGATGAGATTGAGATGAGAACGTTATTTTACTTTGTATCATTAAGTTTCTGTTTCTGTTCACTTTTATATTGTATTATTTCATAGACCTATTACATCTAGTAAAAGACTCAAGACCATCCTGCCTAGTATGACACTTCAAAATTTGTCTTAGCATAATACTAAGGTTACAGTATTGCACTGTCCCTTCATGGGTTTATGTGCATTCTTTGGGAATGGCCTAAGATGTGAGAAGGAATTCTGTCAGGAACTCAGAAAAATAATGAACTTTATCACTTACATGCAAGATGTGTTTCTCCAGCCTCAGCTTTGTTAGTATAAGTCACTGAAGAACATGGGCTCACACGTACAATTTGTTTTCTTGTATTATAGATACTTAACTAAAAAGAATCAAAATCAAAACACTTTAGACATCTGCCCTTGGAGAAAGGATGTGCAAACAGTCAGATAAAAGTTTGTCCAATCCTTCAGCGCACAGGCAGGAAGCTGACATGGCAATACACAGAGATAACCACTATATAATGAAGTAAACGTATAACAAGTCAAAATCAAATATATAAGTACATATAAAATTGGTGCAACAGGGACAAATTCAGTATTAGTAAGTATGAGCTCACCAGTGATACACTTCACCTACGCAGATGGAGGCTGAATTTGTTGTACTCATTTTCAAGTCAGTCAGAATTCTCCTGGTCTACCAGAAGATGGTTGTTTACCGTCTCCGTAAAGCCATGCTCCTATATCCAATTCTCTTTGGAGGATTGTTTCCTACAAAATCAGTATTTCTAAATGCCATTGGCAGCTATGATAATCTCTAGTATAATCTAGTATCTTTATACAAATACTCTAAGCTTCATCAAGATTGCAGAATAAATGGGTGGAAGTCCATTGAAATAAAGAATTGGCACAGAAATGAATTTGACCACATGTATACCAGATCTGGAAATTAAAATTACTTCAATTTCTAGATTTCCAGGCCCACTAGGTCTTTTAAACTGGAGCCATGTTCCTGTGGGTTACTGTTCTTGTTCGGAGAAACACACAGAATCTCCTCAATCTTCTATATGCTCATATTTTTTTTATTTGCCTCCTTCCTACTGGAATGCATCAAAAATCACAGAATTATGGATCTCCACTAAGCATTAAGAGTTAAAAAGGCGTTTTGTGTAAATAAGTAGTAGTAGCGGTTGCATATGTTGACTAGCCATTGTCCTCTGAAGTTTTAGATGGTGATATATAACTGATGTATTAGTAGTTAAGAACTGAGTTATTCACGCATTGTAATTAATTAGTGAATGTTTCTCTACATAGCTATGTAAATTGTCATCCCTGAGGACTAATAATTTTAAGTTTCATCCTCCAAACTTAGGGCAGTTTGATCTTGAAGATCCTATCTTAAAAAGATTCAGGCAGATGGGAATTAAAGAGCTGCTCTCGTACATAAACTCAGTCATACATCTTGCAGCTGAAACATTATCAAAAATTCTTTCAAATCAAAGTACTTTTCTTACATTTGAAATGTAAAAGAAATTAAAACATAACCCAGTCTTAGAAAACAACCTTTCTTCATAGTGCTATGAAAAATTCTCTAGGAAGATTTGAGAATGTGAGAACAGGATTTTCCTTCTCAGTTCTTTTAACTGCCAGTTCCATTAAAAGGTAAACACTGGATGATTCATGATGACAATAAAAGTTACTCATTCTTTTTTCCTATTGTTTATGTATTGTTATTGTTAGCGTTTTATGGATAAAAGCCAAATAGTATTCACTCCATTTCAAGAATCAAATGCAGAAGAGGACAGAATACTTGGAAGTATACATATATATTAAGTATGTATTTCACATTTCTACATAACACTGTCAAGTGTGCTGAATATTTTCTAGATCACGCTTCTTCGTTGTTTGTTACATTTATATGAACGGACCCTCTGAAGCTCATTACAGTTAATACATCTGCCAAAGAAAAGTGGTGTTTTTCATTTATGGTTTTGTTTTTTTATGACAAGTATATTTAAAAATATTCTGCATAGAAGGACATGTATGGAAATGGTCTTTCTACTGAGAGTAAAAAATCTGTTTCTAATTTCAAGAGACACAGAATCCTCAAAATTTTAAATGGTACAATATAACAACAGTAAAACAGTTTTCAATTGGGTTTATTACCTTTTTCTTTTCCATAATATGCTAGAAAACCAAGTAGGCCACAAACTGTCTTACTTTATGGTTTCAAATTTATGTGTTACAACTATAGATAAAAGCTGAACAATTGTTGCTGTTAGCTGCAGATCTTGAGCCAATGTGTAAGTCAAAATGGGATAATAAGTACCAATAAATAATGTTTCAGAATTTTAGAATTTCCAGCCTTCAGAAGGAAGGAAGGCTCGAAATTAGTTCATTCTACTCTAGTATCCTTTCTTTTTTTTCTCACTTTAGTATGTCCTATTTAACATTAAAATAGGAAAAAAGAAAGAGCAAGTTAGTCAAGATTGCTTTTTTTATTTAATGGAAATTATTAAATGGGTCTTTTGTATTGTTTTTAACACATCCTCTTTGTCCATGACTAATTTATTTTCATCTGAATATTCTCATGGGTCAAATCAGAACATGAATTTTGGAATAAAAGTCACAGTTGAATTTAATGAGGAATTTTGCTTAAAAATAGACAGGGTTATTTCAGTAAGCTGAATATATGTAATGTAATAGTACATTTAAATTATGACTAAATGATTGCAGAATCAGGCCCACTAGTAAGGAAAAATGTTCCATGAAAAATTGCTCATTTGGAATATCTCCTTGGCAAACCAATATGAATGTATATGATCAAATCCACAGATTCTACAAATCTGCAAAGTCCACAAATATTATTTCTAAGAGACAAGTCTTCCTTGCTCAACCTCATGTAATTCTGTAGTAAATATAGATAATACTTTGTCCCTTTTGGTAAGGTGGAAGGGCTGTCATAAAACAACTTGCTAGAGGTAGAGGAAAAAATACAGCTATTTCGAATACACAGTTCAAAGGTGATCAGCCTTTTAAAATCAGAATTGTAATATTTGGTATAAATTTCCAGCAACTGTAAACATGCCCTGCTGCCAATAAATCCATGTTAATTGGCATAAGTTAAAGATTTATTTTTCCCTTCTTTTCCTTCACATATTTAAAAGAAGGGATTTCTATCAGTTTGTCAGATTCCGTGGGATAAGAAGCTAACAGATTAAAACCACCTGACTTAATGGGTGTCAAATATTGCAGACCAAGAGACATCTGGTACTCTAACCTACCATACTACGGAGCTGGCCCAAGGAGTATTATACATACATCCTAAATTTCAGATGCTGGCATCCAAAACCCTTGACAGGTCATACACTTAATTTGTCTAAGACAGGGAAGAAGTCTTGAAATCACTGGACTTCTTTAGACAGCTATTTTATGTTGTTTGTGCCTACATCAATAATAAACCTACCTGATAATGAAAAAAAAAAGATTTCTCCACATGTCCAGTCGCCATTCTGGAGTAAGAGGCACACATCAAGCTTTTCAAGTACCTGGAAGAGAAAAGCATTTCTACTAACAATTCTGAGACATTATTGAAATAAACTCCAATCTCTGCAGCCTATTGCTGGAGAACCAACAGACTGCCTCTCCCTTGGTACTTTGCGTGGCAGTATGTAGGAAATCCTCTGCTGAAAACTCATCTTTTAAAAGCCTTTTGGTAAAAAACAAATTTTAAATGACAGGAATTCCAGACTATAGGTTCTGATCTCCCTATTAAGGATTTTCTTTGATCCTTGCCCTTCCCTTTAATTCAGTTCTTTGTCTAAAACTTGAGGTTCTTATATTGGGAGCACAAGCAGCATGTGCAAAATCCTCCCTCTTAAAATATCTGGCCTTCAGAATATGCATGCAATCCTAAAACACCTGAGATTATCACCGAAATTTCAGAAATGGTACGAAAAGAGAAAATCTGTCATTCTTTGTAAACCAAGAGAGCTGTGTCATGGGGCCTGATCTTCCTGCCAGTGTTTTTGCGAGGGTGCAGTTCGCAACAGCTACCTAATTAAATCTCTGTTCTGCCTGCCTTATTCTAACTGCCAGCTTTTGTGAAATGAGAATATGCCTAAAATTCTGGTCTGTCCCAGATATGCAGTTCTTTGTGCATACCTTTCCAGGCAAGCAGCACTGACTTTCCCCATAGTATGGCTATTTGTTATTATTTTTATTGTAGCAGAAGTATGCTAGATGCTAATGAAGTACTTATATTTAGTAAGTGTACTGTTATGTGCTGGCTGTGAAGCTGTCAGCAGTGTTGTTATAAAGCACATGTCTAACACAAAGGTGCATTGCACCGGCAATGGGATTTTTATGCTATACAGAAAGGAAGTACATTTAATGAGTTTATTTTGGTTAGCCTTCAGTTTAGTTTTGGGTCTGCCAATACTGACATCATTTTTCCAAGCAGGGAGCACCATCTAAGGCTTCTCTGCATCACTATCCTTGGGGTGGGCCCGTGTGTGGGCTGATGCAGTGCTCAGCACTCCAGATCATTTCACTTTGGCATCCACTCTGCTTCTGCTGTCTCTATCTCCATATTCTATTTTAGGTGCTTACAGAGCACCAATCTCCTTCACTAAAATAAAGCTGAAACAAAATACAATATAAGCAAAAAATGAAAAGACTCAAAATAGACTATTTTGTTATTATTATGGGGTTAAGTCACTTAAGCAGATACCTTCCTACTCTTCCTCCCACTTCTTTGCTTTGCCTCATTTTGTTCTCTTCAGGGACATGCTGCTGGTCCACAGGCTTTTGAGGAAAAAAAAAAAAAAGGACTCTGTTCCATGAGAGGTGCATGTATTCATCTAGCTTAATTCTTGCAAAATTACCAGCTTGGGAATTTTGCCAGGCCTGAGGTTCTTACATCAATCCCTCCACCTGCAGTGGGGCCAGGGGAACCCTCTGGGGAGATAACCACATATGTGCCCTCCTAGGGCCTTGTGCAGGTTATTGCAGCTGGATGTTCCAGAAAGTGGCATCTCAAACTGCTGCAACAGCCATCAGCCACAACAGGAGCACTGCTTGCCTTGGCATCAAGGCTCACCTACATCTGAGCCTACGTAAATTTTAGTGTATTTGCTGTTTGGAGGGGGGACTTTAACCACTGAGAGAGATGCATAGGGATAACTGTCAAACGTACTGTCAACTTTTAATTTGGATTTTAAAATTCTAGTAAGAAAACAAGTTTCCCTATCACCCTGCCTGGGTGCTCCCGGGGGTGCCCTGTACTCTCCAGGCAGTACTGCTTCCCTCCCTCAGGGGAGCCTGTAGCTAACACTGGAAATAAAGCGAAAGCTACGCTTCTCTTTCAGTTTGTCTCTAGCTCGGGCTGGACACTGGCAGTTCTGCTGCTTTCCTGAGGATATTTAAGCCAAAACCCCAGGGAAGTTTTGGCTGCACTCTGGGTGACTCCAGGCTTGCACATCCTGCACGGTGACTGCTGCTAACATCCATTGCGCTTGAGGTAACCAGCGGCAGCAGCCTCACCTCTAGGGAGCTCTGCATCCCCTGGCTCCCCGCCGTTATCTCCCATGTGCTATTATTACGGCCAAAAAAAAAAAAAAAAACAACAAAAAAAACAGTTTTGTGTTTGTTTGTTTTCCCTCTGGACCCAGGAGCTGGCAACGGCCGAAGCGCGCCCGGCGCAGCCGCAGCCGTTAGCGCAGCCGTTGGTTGCCTGGGGGCGGGGGCGGCCCGCAGCGCGCCCTACGCGGCGGGAGCTGGCCTCGCGGCACCGGGGACCGTGCCAGAGCGGCGGCTGCCACAGCGCCAGGGACAGCAGCGACGGCCAAGCCGTCGGTGAGCGCTCGGGGCCGCCGCCGCAGCCACGGCCGCTCGCGGGCGCGTTAGCGGGCGGCAGGGTCTACATCCCCGCGCGGAAGGTTACCCTCCGCGGGAGCGTGGCGGCCGCTGAGGCGGAATTTTGTCTAGGGCTCCCTGATTGGCTATGGGGGCTCCGCAATGCTTAGCTGGTAAGAGTCGAAGCCCGCGATTGGCTGCGTTGCACCTGCAATGCGTCAAGCGGTGGTGCTGGAGCGCGTGTGCTGGCGGGTGCCTGAGGCAACGGCGGCGGCAATGGCGGCGGCGCCGCGCTCACCCTGCGGCACTGCCTGCCAGCCCCGGCCGCCTCGCCAACCCCGGCGCTGCCCCAACCGCCTCTCATAATGCCGCAGCTTGCAGCAATAGCAATTGCTTGGCTCCTGTGAGCCAGAGCTGGCAAGAAGTCAGTTCTCAGTCGGTTAGAGTTACATCTTAAAAGCCGAGTTTCTGTATCAAAAAAGCAGCAGAAAGACAAAGCCTTTCCCCACATTACCTTGTCTGCAAAACACAGTGCCAGAGTTAGAAAGTGGCAGCGCAAATGTGCTCGTTCTGCCCTTGCGCACTCAGTGTGAGCAGCGTTCCTTGAGCTGCTGCTCGGAATGACAGTTTGAGTGGCAGTTGGAGGAGGATGTGCACCATGAAGTGATGAGTGATCTCCTAAATATCTCACTGAAACACTGCAAAATCTTTCAGCGCGGAGAGATGCGCCTGCAAGCAAAATTAGCTCCAAAGCGAAGAGCAGTGGAGGAAGGCGAAGCTGGCTGGGCTCCACCGGAGGCTTCTGGACATCGTTGGGTGTCTGGGAGCCGCGGCGCTTGGCCTGGTCCCGCTGCGGCCCCGCTGCATTGCGTAAGGCGCTGCGGCCCGGGGCTGCGGCCTGCTGCACCTCCACTGCCATTCGTGCTGAAATAAACCCCAGAAACCCCAGGCGAGCAAACCAGCAGCAAAATCTGCTTTGAACCATCATGAGAAACTGCACTTAAACGATACAGAAATGATGGGAGTTCCAAACCAGGGGAAAAAAAACACCACTGGCAACAAAAAAACTTCCTGGCACACCTGCAAAGATAGATAGAATTAGTGCCTAAACACAGAAGTAGGTTACAGGCACTCATAATATTACTTCAGTTCTTCAATATTTTTGTGACGGGAGCGCTTCGTTGCTCTTTCAAAATCCCATTCTTAAAGAGTGAGTCAGCAACAAGTCTGTGAATGTGTCAGGGAGCAGTTTTTAAATAAGATTTCATGGCTAAATAGTCATTAACACTATGTTTACATATGAAAAAAATGCATCTCTGAGCATGAACATGGACCCTGATGGCCCCATTTCTTGACTTTAGTAGGATTTTTTTTTTTCCCTAACTGCAATTTTCAGAGTAATATTCCTGATATGCTCTTGGAAGGCTTTTGAGTTAAAATCCACAGCAGTTTATTTCCTTTATCCCCTTCGCGTACTGGGAAGTAGAACACTTTTTATTTTAAAATTATCATGATTTCCTTTTCACAGCCTTCCTTAATTTAAACTGGTTTCCTGCTGGCACTAAAAATTCTTGGTGTGTTTTTTTTTTTTTTTTTTTTTTTCCAGAAGAATTCTTGCAAAATATTACAAACAATCTAGTCCTGGCCAAGTGGAACAAACAGAATGAAACCTTTATGGGAAAATTATATGCCTTTGTAATTATAACATTTATGAATGAGGTTTTGCTAAACATAACATAAAAGCAGGATTGCAAACTCATTCCCTTTCTTTCTTGATCATTTGAAGTATAACAGCATTTATAACATTTCCATGTTTGGGATATTCAAGTTTAAACTTTTAGGTTTAAACCGTGTGGGGTTATTGCAAATGGCAAGAAAATCAGTATAAAGCACTGGTAAAAGCCTCGCTTGTATTCTCTTCTAGAACAATATTTTAAAATTGTGCCTTAGTCATAAAACCAATTAATTGTTTTAAATTAACACAATGACTTTGAAAGTAATAGAACTAACAATGTCAGAGGACACGAGAAGGTTTTAAGTGACATCATAATTTTTAATAGGAAGTAACTTCAGGGGCAGTATTTAAATCATTATGATCCTCCATTATGATCCTCAATAGTGCTGCAAAAGGAAATGAAAAGTTACACAGCAGATAACTGAAATTTTCTGTTTAAAAAATAAACTCAAGAGCTTTTAGGTGTTCTCTTATGATAATAATTACCCTATAAAAAATAAGCTACTTTAAGCTCAAGTTGCTAGAATGAATCAATGGGAATAATTAACAATTATCTGCTTATTAAGAAGAGTTACATTGCTCAAATGCAGGTAATTCCAAATCAAGTAGTAATTTATATTTTATTTTTATGCATGTGCTTCATGTGGATTATGTCCAAAGCCATCACTACACATAGGAACAGTGATATAGAAAGTTCATTATTGTTCTAAACACATTATGGTAAAAGCATCCTGAATAAAAACATGTACCAAGCATTTAAAGCAACCATTTTAAAGCAATGTACTTGGAGCTGTACCAGCACACTAACATCTGTTAGATGTATGCAGGTCTGCCATCTTATGGAGCCTGACTGGTACTGCCATATACAGAAAAGGGAATTCCACGTTGGGAAACAACTTGGTTTGAACTTTGCCTTTTCAGTGAATTCTTCTAGAATTTGCACCATTTGATTCATTGTTTTTATTTCACATATGTATTTATTGCATCTATGTATGCAGTGCAAGTGCAAACACATAAACGCAGTGAAATAGAAGCATTCTTACAATTGCAAATTCAAGCATAGAAAGCCTGGGAAAGACTAATGGATGTTTACATTATGACAGCCTTGAATAACATCGTCAAGTGCTATTTTTTTCCCTCAGGACATACTGAATAGCTGTTCAGAAATTTGCATTAGCCTCGCTGCTCAGAGCATGACCCTGTTGTATTTGCTGCAGTTCAGTCAAACACTGTTCTAAAGGCAAAGGTATGAATTTCTTTATGGGCTTTTCTGTAGCTCTTACTACTGTTATATGCGAGGCTTCACAAATGCTTTTTCACAACATGCCAGCTTTGTGAAATGGCTTCTTGAGTACAGGGGACCATGTTGGAACAAATACTTGGGGCATCTCTTCTGCTTCTTGTCTTTCCACATCAGATTTGTCACCTTTTCCCAGCTTGTTTTCAACTGCTTTGCAGGTTCTCGATGCCTCTTGCTCAGCCATACCTATTCCTCATGCTCAGGGACTTACCCAAGGCCTGTTCTTCACTTGCAGCTCCCACATTTCTCTCTCTCTCCCCCTGACTCCTTGCCCAGATTGTTCCAGTCTTCTCAACAGCCAGCTCTGAATTATGTTTCAAGGCCCTATTCCAATGTGCTGGGAGTATTAAAAGCCTCCAAGGAAAACATCATCAGATTTCTCTTCTCAGAAAAAAAAAAGGGGAGCAATTTTGGAGGAAGTTTACACAGGCCCAGGCAGACAATCTACATGGAAATTTCCAGGCCACGTGATTAGGATTTAGCAAAGCCATTAAAGCTGCTAAAAATTATGGCATTTTGTTTGTTTTTGTTCTGTGTTTTAATATCAGCTGATGCCAGATAAACTTGATAAGTGACTTCTGGGACCGCCAAGAACACAGAAAATATTTTTTAACCAATACAAAGTTATTTTTAGTTAGAAATGATTCCTCAGGAAGACCTCGTTTCTTTGCTTTTGAAAAATTTGAGGTGAGCTAGGAAAGTCTTGTAAGTGAATGTGATATTGTCAGTTATTATACTCGTGCACTTAAAGAAATTGTCCAGTATTGAATAAAGTTTTGCAAAGTTTTCACAGCTGTTGAAAAACCTGGTAACTCTTGAAAATTGAAGAGTTTCACTTAGTTTTGCCTGTACTCTATAATCTGTGTTATATTTTCTCCACTCAAATCCTTTATTTTCTCCACTTAGTCACGTTTACAAACATTCACATCTATCCTCATACTCCTGCTGGGAAAAGTCACTAAGTAGAAACTGCCACTTGGATTACTGTGAACTGAACTGGATGTGAAACATTACCTAGCACCACAATACAAGTGCTAGCACAACTGATCTCGGTAAGAATGAACAAAGTTATTCCCCTTTACAAAAAAAGTTTCCTCTCCAACACATCCACACCTCCCTTCCCACTTGTGCCACTGAAGGAACTCTATCCATACATCACATACTGAAGTCTCAACTGCAAATTTTAACCTGCCTGCCTCATCTCCACATAAAGAGGTCAGCTACATCCCGTTGTTTCCCTCCACATTTCCTACCTTGTCTCATTCCCAGAGCCTTGGGGAAAACAGTTCTGCCTGAGCTCCCTAGGCAGCAGCGGTGCTGCTGGAAGGTGAGAGCTGCAGGCCAGCAGCAATCACTGTCCGTCAGTGTTGTCACAAGCAGCTCCTGGTGTAGGGGTGGGTTCCCCTTCACTGTTTCAGAATGCTGCTCAGTGTAGACAGGTGGCATGGGGAAAGTTTGCAACCTGACGGGGTAGTTATTGTAAGTAATTTTTTGGCAGGGCTTTTGCCACAGATCAGGTGAGTTGGTACCACTCCTTAGGTGTACGTATCTGCTGCTCACGCTGCTCCTTGCAAGGGATTGCCTATGTGTAGGTAAGGGAGAAGGAGCTGTGAAAGGACTGACCACAAATAGATCTTGAGGGAGTTTAAAAAAAAAATGAAGGATTGCTAATTAATAGAAATACTGATTTTGTTTGGATTTGTGAGTACTCAGTTGATAATTCCATGTGTGCTTAAACCCTCATTTATTCCATTACATAAATTGATCAGAAGCTGATCCCAACAGGAGTGAGAGCAGAATGTGGATTGAGCTTCTGTGAGAAGCTGCATTAAAAAAATCTTTGACTGCAGAGATTAAAAAAAAACAGTTGAGTTGGTGTGCTAATAAAATCTACAAACTGGTCCCGTAACTTACACACATCCTCCTTGAAATAATTTCTACTAATAAAGCAAAATGATGAAGCAATAACTACATATTTTTAACTCCCAAACAGCAAGAATGTCACAGGAATCTTAGAGGCTGATACACATGAAATACCATACTGGATCAGAGTTGAGATTCTCTCGCTCAGTATCTGTCTACAGCTATGGCAAGATCAGGTGTTTCAGAGGGAATGCAAGAATTACTCACTGCTGCAGACAGGAGACAGGCTGTCCCTTTAAGAGATCAAATCCTGATTTTTAATAGAAAGACATTTTTTTAAATTTGAAGCATGAAATTTAATAATCCTTCCAGAATAATTAGCAAGCACAGCTCTGAGCATTTTGTTACTTAAATACCTTTTTAGAATTTACTAAGTTCTTGACCTCAGTGGGTTTCTGCAGTACTATGGTTCCACCATATAATTACTCATTGATTTGGCAAACACTAATGGAAAACATTACTACTTCTACAAAAATGCTACATTTTTTTTTATGTATCATTATAAAGGAAGCATAATTTCAGCTTTATATATACTTTTTTTTTCTGAAAAATGAACACACAGTAAACTGTCTTCAACTAGCAGTGTCTTTTAGCTTAAGACATCGTGTCAGGATTCAGAAGTTCAGTTGCAGAGTCAAGATGTCTTAAGCTGGATGCTTAGGTTTTTAGTCAGGTGTACTATTTTGTGCGTTTCATCATCATTCAAAGCTTTTTTTCCCCCTTGTTATTTACGGCTTTCCTAATTCTGTGTATTTTTTTTCTACCTAAACGCATACATAAACGAATATCATTTTGTGCAGAATTTGTGTTACTCCTGTTTAACAGTAGAAGCCTGCACAGATGGCTGCAAAAGAGAACCTTCAAACCCAGCCAGATTTGTACATTTGTGCTGATTTCTTGCTTTAGGGAACCCGGTCAAAAATGCTATCCTGCCAAATCCATCCCTGCAGTAATTCTCTTGGCTTTGCTGGATAGCCACATGGGATTGCCTGCGATATCTGGCTAAGTGAAGAGATTCTATGCAATCCCAAAGGGATTTGTTTGACAGTATGTTAAAATGAAGTACGCAGAACATTTTACTGTTTTGAGATTTGGACAGTTCAGCCATTTTGTGGAAAGTATGAGCCACTTTCCATTCAGAATGCACAAGGAACAATTAGAAGTCATTTCAGTTTAAATACCAAGCAGGGGAAGAAGCTGTACTAATACTGGGTCAGATGCAGGTGCGGACAGTAGGAGGCTCAGACAGCCTAGCTGGCTGTCACAGGCTTTAGAAACAGTTCCTGACCTGAGGCAACAGTCTGAAAGCTGCTGTGATCCTGTGTATGGCATCGTAAATGCTGGGGAAGAAAAAAAAAAAAAAAGTTTTTAAGAATAGAACTCCCCAGAGAGAGTTTGGGAGCTAAAGGTAAATAAATTGCTTCTATTAATTTCTATTAACTAAGGCATCCCAAGGAAACTGGCTTGCTTTTCTATAGCAGAATCTTTATTTTTTTATATTGATCTGTTTATCTTTTATACTGATAAACACATTTAGGATGCAAAATAAATAATGCAGAATAGTCAGCTGTGAAGTCACTATCTAACACTAAAATATACTTCCACCCTGAGAGCTGATAGCTCTATCATGGTCTGTAGGAAACTACAGCACTTGCGAGCTTCAGGGTAGCAGTATAAGCGGAAACTAAAAAATAGCAGCTTACAGCTTCAGCTGGATGCTGAGTGTCAGCTAGCTCCGTGGCCTGGAGCCGGGCCAGGGATGGAAGGCTCTGACCAGCCTGCTCGTCATTGTAATGTTTCCTGTTTTCTTTTGCAAGTAACACTTTGTAGTGTAAATGCCCTGCTAGTGGTGTCACCTATGACACTTTGGCCTTTCCATTCTGCTCCCATACTTCCCTCCAGAAACTGGCCCGGCTTGTTGCTGATGCCTCAGTGCTATCTATCTCCTCTGTTCCCTCTAGAAGATCTTGCTGGGTCAAATATCCAAACTGGATCCGTGCATGCGTATCGTATTCGCCTGATCTAAAAGGCCTCCCACAATCCTGCGTGCCGGGATCGCTTCAGCTGTCTCCTCATGGGGTTGGCTCCAGCTGGCCCGAAGCCCGCCTGGGGAGGATGTGTTTTTGAGGGAAGCAGAGAGGTGTGACTGCAGTGCGCAGTGTGGAGAGACCTCCGCTGCTTCCTTGGTGCGCTGCGATCCCACCGTACAAGCAGAAGCACCACCTCCAAGATCACCAAACCTGACTTTTCTGTGCAGGTGAAATGTTAAAAATGAAAAATAGTTGATAGTAACTGGAATTTTAGAGGGAAGGCTTCCCCCATCACCCTTGTAATTAAAGTTAGGAATGGCATTAATAAATAGAAAGGTTTCTTTGTAGCACATGAAAACTGTGTTATCTTTGTTTTATTACATATTTACCATTTTGCAGGCTTGCAAAATTATAAACCACACAGAGTGTGGTCCTCTCCAAAATACTATATGGCTTCAGCCAGACACAAAGCATTTCATGCTGGCTTGGAATGAACACTAGGGAACCTTGGCTTTCTCATTCATCCTTGTCAAAGGCTTCAGCAAACAAAAGGCTGCGAATAAAATGGCCATGGGGGATTCTCTGCCCCACAGATACAGTGTAGGCTGTAGGGCCAGAAAGTGTGGCGGAATCCCTTCTTGTCCTTGTGGCCTCCTCTTCTTGCTTTGCTCCCCATGTGGGGAAAAATAATTGACTGGTAGTGAGTGGGGGTAGAAATAGGAGAGGAAAAGGAAAAAGATGATCATCAGGCTCCAAAGGTCAACTCAGGGAGTAGTATCTGGGTAGCTCTAGCCATTGCTTAAGAGGACAAGTGACCTTATGTACAGAGAATGTTATTGGAAAGAAATCCAAAGGAAAGGAAGAAATACACAGCAGGAGCTTTGCTAGGGATCAGGAAATTCCCTTTACAAGCAGAGGAAGTGTCGGCTGTCGAGCTGCTTCCCAGACAGGCAGGAATGAGGTTGGGAGTCTGCTGCTGGAGAAACCTCCCACCCAATCTGGCTATCGCAACAGCTGGCATCCCCAGGGAAGAGATCCCTCAATATCAGAGAACACCTTGAAAGACTATATTTCTCCTGACCAGAGTAGGACAAATCCTATTATCAGGAACCTCCATTTGGCTAGAGCTGTTAGTTTAAAAAAACCATCCAGCAGCTCCCATATTTTAACTTTGGCCCTCATCGCTTTCTGCCCTCCCTTTCCTCCTCTTCCACTTCTCCATGCCTTCCCCCAAGTCACCCATGGCTCTGACACCTCATTGAACATTCTGTGCTGATTATCTGAACACACTTATCTCCAGGCTTGTCTCCAACTACTAATCTTATTAATTTACCTTTCGTAGTTATTTACTGAGCAGCAATAAAAAGTTAATTACTTTCGTTCGCTAACAAATCAGGAATACCAATGGACCAATACCAATACTCCGGAATACCAAGGTACAGTGTTCTCTAAAATGAAAAGACTGCTACAAGCACACTTTTCTAAATGAAAAGGTGACAAGTTCTCTGAGCAAAAAGGACTTTTTATGGCCAGATGGAAGATAGTGTTTCAGATAATGAAACAGAAGGTGCAAAAATGGTCCTAGGGTTCACGAAAGCCCAGCAGCTTTGAACAAAACTGATAAGCTGAGAGAAAATAGTTATATATTATCAAATATGGTGTACATATTAAATATAGTATCTAAACACACACATGTATATTTCCATTAACACCCTGCAGAAAGTACATAGACATTCAAATTAGTCAGGTCTAGCCTATTTTATTTCATTAAGAACTAGGTTAGAATTACCATCACACTTGATGCTTGTCCTAAAACATTTTATGCATGCAAAGCATTTTTTCCAGCCTTCTGAGCCAAAAGAACTGGCTTTTATGCAATTTGATGGGTGTAGAAATACACTGAGGGACAGCTAAGGTGAGAGAGAAGTGTATGGAAGAAGTATGATAGTGCCTTTGAGGAAAGATCATAAAACAAATGTCCTGTCTTATCTATATGAAAATTAAATTTCCAGATGCTATTATACTGCTTACCGAGTGCACTTGCCTACACATGCTCCTTTGCTTACCCGTTCTCCTGTTCTCAAAGTTGTATAGCCTATTGTTGACTATCCCCAAAGTAGATGCACTTTAATAGAATAATTGCAGTGTGTATAAAAGCACTTCCACTGCTAATCAGATAAAGGGCATTTCTTTTTTAATAAACGTGTAATTGATTAGTCCTAGTTTATATATTATCATAACTTAGTGGTGCCATCCATAATTTAGGTATATTAAGCTGATATTCTTATAGGCATAATAATCTTCTGTGCTAAAGGGAGAGTATAAAAGTTCAGGATAACAATATGCCAGTTCGTTATGTTGCAGGCTTTTTTTTTTTTTACTGGATGGGTATCAACTAGTTTCAATTCCAGTCATATCGACTGTCAGCATTCTGTCAGGCAGATGCTGCTGCTTTCACCTCAAGCCTTATACAAATTATCTGGTATTAAAACTTCTTACTACCAGTAGAGTGATACTACTTATAAAAACGAAATTTTCTAGCAGTTTCTAGAAGAAGGCTTGCTGTCCTGCTCATAGCTAAACTAATGGAATTACTTCAATGGAATTAGTTTTGCAGTGCAAAAAGACATAGTACAAATGAAAATCTTCCACAAGCATTTCAGATTGATTGTTGGTGAAACATGGGGATGAGGGAGTATTCTGAGGTTGAAAAGAGATTCAAAAATACACCTAACCAAACAGGCAGTGGAAAACAAATGCCAGTAGAGAAGAGCCCAGGTACTCATGCATTTTTTTTTTCTCCACTGAGCACCAACTGATGTTATTTTAGACTTTAGATTTTAGTAGGTAGCAAAAGTGGGGAAGGAGATGGTTGCATTTATAGAACAAACAGAGCAGTTGCCCTTTTATCTTCACTTGGATGATAAGTCCAAATGAAACAGAGGAATAAACAAAGCTGCTTTAGTAATTAGAACTTTGGAGGGCTTTTTCATTCCAGAAGAGCAAATTTTGGTAGAGTAGACATAGTAATTGATGTAGTTGCATGGACTGAATAAATCAGAGACTTAAACATGACAGAGATCTGGAATTTGTCTAACTCAGAGATGCAAAAAATATCTGGAATTTACATTCCAAGTATAGAAGCTGGATGAGTAATCACATCAACAGTGAAACAAGAAAAGGGCCTATAAGGAGTGGAGAAGAGAAATGAATGAATGAAATGAATGAAATGAATGAAGAAAGCTATGACTTGGAGGCTAGGAGGTGCAGGTATCAAGGAACATTTGCCAAACTTAAAGCATAACTAAATCTAGCAAAAAAGTAAGGCAAAAGAAATAGCTATATATGTAAAATTACTAAACAAAAGGGGGGTGGGGAGGAAACCACTGAGATAATATATAAGGTAAATCCCCAGCGTAATAAGTACTTTTTTCAG
Source organism: Crypturellus tataupa (assembly GCA_034781795.1). Classification (NCBI taxonomy): domain Eukaryota; kingdom Metazoa; phylum Chordata; class Aves; order Tinamiformes; family Tinamidae; genus Crypturellus; species Crypturellus tataupa. Next base: position 8,123,847 of record JAWLRI010000448.1, read on the forward strand.
TATTTAAGAAGGACAAAATGTAGAGAAGAAGGTCAAAGATGCGGTTTTTGCTAGAAAAGAATATATATATTTCTGTTTGTATATGTTTATAAATGAAAAGAACCATGATTTGGAAGCTAAGCTAGAAGAGCTCATCTTGCTCAAGTGGGGAGCATTACTGACCAATGAAAGAAGCAGTGCATGAAGTTTTACATAGCAGAGATTTTAATCCATCTCTTATGTTGCGGTAGAGCTATGCAACAAGAGAAAATGAAAAACATTTAATATATTTGCAGTTATTCTGTCTAATCTAAAATAGCACACAGAGCTTTAAAAGAATTTTGAAGAAAATGAACAATATGAATATATAGGATATATTTGATATGGATATAAATAAAGGATGGGGTAAAATTCAATGCAAGTTTACTAAAGTAGACTGTGACTACTTTAATAGTAATAGAATTTTAACAGAGGGAAGCCTGATAGATCCAACTGAGTTACTGAGTAAAGAACTGGCTAAAAGAGAGATGACAGTGAGTCTGTGTTAAGAGAACTATGAGGCTGGGGGAAAGTTTCAAATGGAGGTCCTTATACCAGCATTTAGACCAATCTTATTTATTATGGCAGTGGCAAAAAGAAAAAAAAAAGTGCTAATTAAACTTGCCAATGACAAAAACTAACAGCCTTGTCTACAAAATGCTGTCTCAAGAATGCCCTTCCTACAAAACTGGTGACCTAAGAGCCTGGAGAAATAGAATAAATTTAACAGAAAACACAAGGCCATATCTTTAGAGATTAATAACAAAATTTTCTGATAAAACAGAGGTTTCATTCAGGGGAAGTGATAGATTGGAAAGTGCCTGAATGTAATAATTGATCACTGGGTCATTATGAGTCCCTGGTATTATTCAGCCACCCAGAAGATAAATGCAATTCTGTAGAAGATTTTCAGTAGAGATTGAGAAGTATGATGCCATTTTGTAAAGTATCGCGGAGCCTGGAATAGAATGTACAATTCTGCCTCTGATTGTGAACTAAGAAAAAGTGCAAAGAGGTTGAGTGGATTGAACAACCAATCTATGCGAAGAGAATGCTAGTGAAAGAAAGGCTGAGTGGTATATGATTACTGAATGTGCTTAGAGCTCATCCAGGTAAACACTCTGGGGAAGGAAGAGCTATTTTAAGCCACAGGACAATGCTGGCAGCGATGCAAATGGATATAAACAGAGCATGAATGAAATTAAACAGGAAATCAGGATGCTTCTGACCATTAGAAAAATGGAGGTTCTGGAACTCTCTTTCAACACAAGTTGTGGGTAGAAAAGGCCAGCAGATTTCAAAATGGCATTTATGAGTAGGCTTATATGTAAGTGTATATGTACTGTACCCAGTGACCCAGACCATCCCATCTAGATCTATGTTAACAAAAGGCTGGATGCTCGGGATAAATGGCTAGATAAATTTTGCTTGAAGACAGGCTAATGAGAAAAAGAGAATGGATTTCACGTAAGAAATCATGAAACCTCTGGGAAATCCAGAATAATTCCCAAGTGCTTCCAAAGGATGAATGGATAATAGAAACTTGAAAATCCTTTCATTTTGAGAATGCCCATTTATTTAAACATGCTAAATGTGCTTCATAGATCACATTCTGAAAGGCTTGTCAGGGATATTACCTGTCCCTCATATTAAAACATCTGATTCTACAATCCCAGCACAGAAAAACAAAACGAAAAACAAGCAAACAAAAAGGCATCTAGAAGCTTCACCCATTGCTTCAGATGAAGACGCAAAGTCTCCTCAAAACAGTGCAATGAGTTAAATGTTTTCTGTCTGAATAGCATGCAACACTAATTTGTTTTGATTTCTGAATAAAAGAAGTATGTCAAATGCATTTTTCTTACAGGGAAGATCTATTCCTGTGTTAAAGGCAATGATAGTGGTCCTCCTGGGTACAAGACAGAAAGGCTGGAAAGATGGGATGTTTTCTTGCAGGAACCAAATTAAACTTCTTGCCTCTGTTGCTCTACAATCAGCAGCTGGCTAAAATTGCATTTTGGATCTATAGGGAATTCTTATCGTTCAGAACTTTTTAAAATTCCATCTACTCCTGTTTTTCACTCTGAGAAAACTTGTATAAAACGCTAGTGGGGGATTTTAGCAAACAGAATGTTCTGCCTGTGTCTGCAAAATACCTCCTTCCTCTTCTGGGCTTAATTCTGTTCTCAGCAGCAAAATTCCGTGTAAATGTAATATCAAGATTTTTTTAATTTATGTACATATATCATTTATACTATACACACATATGCAACAGAACTAAAACCACGAGATAGAGATTTGTGTCCTATCTAAATCATGACCTAAAAGCTGAGATTTCTTGTATTTATTTGATTATTCCTGTTTTATTCTATTGAAAAGTATGTTATATTTTATACACAAATACAGGGCAAATCTGACCTTGATTTTAATTCAGAGTTAAAGGCCAGCACTGCTTTTCAGCTTGAATAATGCAATGCAAAAATCTCCCTTAGAGATTTTAAGTGTAGAATCAGAATGCATATCTGAACTGAACCAATAATGTTTATTGCATATGTCTATCACAAAAATACCTGTTATAGTTCACCTACCCAGAAGGCATTTGATACAATGCTTGTCATAACTTAAAATTTTATAGATACAACTTGAAACAGTAAATGAGCACCAGGTTTGTTAAAATAAACCTTTAGGAAGATCATTCCTAAACTGCATGACAGCCTTTGTAAAAATATTAGCAATTGTGAATGTACAAAGATAAACTTATATAGGTTTATTCTATATAATTTTTTTTAAAGGAAAATGTATGTACTACTTCGATGAAATTTTATACCCGTTTTATTAATGATTTAGACTGCTAGGATTTTATTCATGTATTATTTAATACATTGTAAGAAGAAAAAGGCAATAGAATACTGTATTTTCATGAAACATAATATGACTTTTCAAAATCTCTGCATAAAAGATTCTAGAAATGACAAACTGACCTTCAAAATGGGATTACTTTGAGGGTAAAACATGACACATTGAATGTGAGAGCAGTACTATTCAATATTCTTATCTACTATACTAAATGTATACAAAAAATATATAATTAAAATCTGAAGAGAAATTTAGCATTTGGATTTTGTGCTAAAGATGAGTCAGGTCCCTTCTCCTTAAAAATACAACAGAAGCACTTTTTAAGGACAGATTTAAAGTTATTATTCTTTTGCATTAGACTATGTTCAGTTTTGATCTGTCAGTTTTGAGGACTGAAAGAACAATATCAAAACATTTAAGAGGATTTTTTTTCTTGGAAGTTATCTTCTTGAGCTGCACCTCAGAAAAACAGAGAAAAACAGCAAAAGTGTGAGATGAGGGTGAGCTCTATAAAATGTTCTAGCTGTGTATCAATCTCTTTGCCTGGGGAAATAAAGTAGGAAGGGAGGAGAGCGGGCTCGGCGGGAGCTGTGACTGTGGCTCACATCTGTGTTCAGCGAGGTCTAGTCCTCTTCCTCGCCCGGCTGCAAGGACAGGCGTGGGAAGAACAAGAGCTTTGAGGGGGAATGGAGTGGGGCGAGTAGCTACAAGGACCATCAGGGCATCGCTGAAGACCCCAACTCGTGATGTCCTGTGTGCTCCTGCAGGAGAGCTTCTCTTCCCGACTGTCCTGGTGGCCTGGTCTGCCACGGGATGGGACCGCTCCGACAGCAGGTATGTGCAGGACCTGGTGGAGCTGAAACTGGAGCTGCCACATTGCGGCTTACTCAATGAGTCTCAACAAAAAATTTGCCCTTATTAAAATTGCTCAGTGGATCTCAACGCATCTGAGTAGCCTTGGCACAGACAAAAGGATTTCTCACTGAAAGAAACCTGATAAGAGACTGGGAAAACATAGAGGAAGGCTGGAAACTTGGCACACTATCAGAAAAGGAACTTGTGTTATTAGAAACCTCTTTGTGTCCCATAGGTCTCACTGCAGAAAGATAAAATTATAGCGCCCTCCTTGTACATTTTCCCCATTTCTCTCATTGTTGAACGTATTAAAGCCACTTATTTTCTACACTCGTACAATGGTACCCAAATGAGTCTTGAGAAGGCCGGTGAAACTTAAAAGGGGAAGCCTGCTCACCTATGCCAAAGAAGTATTCGTTCAGGAAAGCCAAAGAGAGTGCATGGAAATACATTAAGTCACCTCTCTAGCTCTGCAGTTTACATTCACTTCCTGTTTTGAATGCAGCTAATGCTCTTGCAGGCTTCTAAACTTTTACAATACTTTTTTTTTTTTTTTTCATATGCCTTTGCATATGAAAAGAGGTCCTCCTGTCTCTTTTTATCTTCTAGTGAGATAAACCTAATCCTGCAATGGGCTCTTAGATCATCACAGTGTAAGAAAGAACACTGCTTCACTGCAGAACTACAAAATATGGAGAAAGCAACAAGAAAAATAGGAAAGAAGTGAAAGACACTATCATGGGCTGTATGATGAGGGTATGGAGAGCATGAAAGAGGAGAATACAAATTAGTTGTCTGATGCCAAGAACTAAATGCCCTGCATGTAGCTCTTCAGGCCCTGGTGAGGGTCCCAAGCTCCGCCATGTTCCTGGAAGTCACGCTCACAAACAACTATTAAAATTATTGTAATAATATAGTGAGAGTGGTGAGAGATTTTTTTGCCCTCAGAATGATTTTTCATTCAGAAATTCAAAAATTCAGAAAACTCACACTCAAAATCAGGCTCCAAATCAATCAAAAATTATTACCAGCATACCAACTATAACAGAGTTGAATAGCCTAAGGGCAAACTGCAGTTTCTTTTTTTTTAATAAGATATTATAGTATCTTACAATATAATACTTATAATCTTTAATAAGATATAGACAAGATATTGTCTTGTCACTAGGAGTAAGTCATGTATACAGCTGCTGCGTATTTCTGGAGATACTGTAAAAGGCTTGAAGATTTCCCATTAGTAGGACAGAACTGAAGTAACAAAGCTGAGTATTTCAGGTAACTTTATTTCAGGTGACAGACATTGAAAGGTGTTTTGGTCAGGATCCTTACAAGATTTAAACAAAAAAAGAAAAGAAAAAAGAAAGGTTTGGCACAACTGAGTTGAGACAAACAACTTTTTCATTAATATATTTATAATAGTATGTTTTGCCTGTAAAGGCTTAATAAAATATTCATATAACATTATTGAAATGCATTTTGCAGGGTTATAAGACAAAAGCTGCAAAATAAAGCTTGCTACATGTGTAGCTAAATATTTTGAAGTCACCTTTTTCTTCAGGATGGGCATGGTTCACTTAGTAAGCCAGAGAAATTCAACACGTAAGATTTCAAAAGCCTGATTTTAACCAATGATAAATAATAAACAAAAAATAACATCATAATATAATCAATTTTCACACAAATTTAACTTCTGCTTCTGATAATGGGAAATATTACTTTCATGAAGACTCTAGTACTGTTCAATATGTATTTAATTTTTTAGGTCATAGTAAAATATGCATGGTAAAAACAATAAAATCCTTAGTTAATTTATCCCTCTCTCTCATGCACAGTAATGGCTAATATCCAGGATGCAGGTTTTTATTTAGGATTCTTAAAAACTCCTCAGTCATTTACTCACAGAAAACACACTTTTCTCTTTCTGTATTTTCTTTGTTGAGAAATTTTTAGATACCATCATTATGAATACTTAAAACAATCTGAATAATGACATTTCAACAAATAAAGTGAATGGTTTTATCATGAAATCCACTTAGTTTATCTGGGATCTAGAGCGCCAACCTCTTTGATGGGCTTTGTGTCCAGTTCCTAAAAGAAAAGGATTTTCTGTAGACTGGTATAGTTTTCCTAGTGTTGAGGTTACAGAATAAACATCTACACATTTCAGTACCTGTGCAAAGAGGATTATAACAAATAGTTCCATGAACAAAAATAATGAGGCTTTCTTTTCCCGAACTTTTCCAGTGGTTTGGGCTCTCATGTTTTGATTTACTATGGCTCAGGAAGCACTGCTTTGGAGTCTTCTCCTTCCTGAAAATCCTGCTCTCCATTGTTAACCGTTTTCATGGAATTTCTACACATGTAACAACCTCTACCCTCTTGTTAAATTTGGGTGAAATTGCTAATGAATTGTAAAATTATTAGAAGAAATTATAACAGCAAGAAAGACAAACATTCACTCGGACAGATGATGCAAGTTCTCTCGGGAAGAAGGATAATAATTGAATGTAACAAGTTAAGCTCTAATTCTGAAATTCCCTCTTTAGAATTTAGTCACGAATTCGTACGTCGCAAGCTCCTTCCGCCGCAGCCTTCCCGCCCGCCGCCATTTTGGGAGCCGGGGCGGCGGGACTACATCACCCAGCGTGCTCGGCGCCCGGGCGCCATCTTGCGCGGCCGCGCCGGGGCTGTGGAGGCGGGCTGGGACATGGCGCTCTTCCCGGCCTTTGCCGAGCCCGGAGAGGTCCCGGCCAGCGGTAGCGACGGCTCCCGGAGAGGTAAAGTCCCGCGGGAGCCCTCCCTTGCCCAGCAGCGCTCCGCGGGCTGGCGCTCGGAAAGCCGGCGCTCGGGAGGCCATTTCGCAGTCATTTGCCGCCCCGCAGGGCCCGCTTCACCGGACCGGCCTTTCCGCGAGCCTCCCGCCTTCTTAGCGCGCGCTAAGGCCGCCCTGCAGCGGGAACGGAACGGAACGGAACGGGAGAGCCAGGCCCGCCGCGCGCCTGCGCGCTGCGCCCGGCCCGCCCCCGCGTGCTGACGCGCTCGCTCGGTGCGCGC
>JAWLRI010000448.1:8130729-8166485 GCA_034781795.1 Crypturellus tataupa
GCCGCTGGGGTCGGTCCCGCGCGCGGGAGGGCGGCGCGGCCGTTGGGGCCCCGCCTCCGGGACGCCCCGTGCTCTACGGGCTGGCCGGGGCGGGCAGTCCCGCTGCTGGGGCCTTTGCTGAGGGCTGGCGTTTGGGATGCGCTCCCTCGTACACAGTAAACATTGTTATGTGCCGGTGCGTATGTACCCGCTTGGGCGCACAGTGTCCGCCCAAAACATATTTCAGCTATCATGGTTGCTTTCTAGCAAGTTATACCTTACTAAATGAATGAGGAACTGCTGTGTGTTACCAAACTTTCTGGTGTCTGCCCAGTTAGAACGCTGATTTCTGTTGGGAGGTGGCTTTTGATTTGCAGGCCTCTACCACCCCTTGGTCTGTTTTATCAGCATAGGCTAATTTTCGTGTGCATCTGGTCTCCTCTTAGTATTTGAGTTTCTGAAGCCACAGGAGAACAGGGTGGTTAGTTGCTGCCTCCCAAATCCCAACCAGGTCTGTGGTATCCATGGGTGGTATTGCAGCTGTTGATACCTACCCTGGCAGTACAGAGACGTTTTAGCCATGCTGGGGGCCTTTCTGATAATGGTGCTTGGTGCAGGGAATAGTAGATAAATGGATAACAAGAAGATGCCACATTATAGCTTGTAGGAGTGAGAGAAGCTGTTGTGTCAAGCAGAGGAACAGCCAGACTTCTCTCGCAATAATGACTTTTGCATATATTTTAAAAATCTGGGAATTAAGCCTTTAGACTTGTTATGCATATTCTGTGTTACCACACAATGCCTGTCGGGAAGATCAAATCACAGAAAAAGACATTAAAACTGACTTTCAAGTCTAGATCCATTGATTAGCTCTGTTTCTTGAGCATTTTGGAGGGGTCCATTGAAAGTTCTTTATAAGAATATCACGGACAAAACTTTAGGGAACATCTCTTGCTCATTTTACATTATAGATCATACTGCACTTTGTTGTTAACTACCACACTTCAGTACAAGCTGTAAAAATTAAGTATTAACTTAGAACTTTTATAGTGACAAATATCAAATTTCACATGTTCAGCTTGTGAGAACTTGAGAACTTGACTGGCAACTCTGGTATCTCTCTGATAGATGATTCTCAGAGTTGATAGGAAGCCAAAGTCCACAAGAGATAATGTTGTTTTTAATGCAAAATTGAGGTGCCCTTTTTAGCCATTAAGGACTGCTTGTAGTGTTACAGAAGTTAGGGTAATAATATTCTCTTCACGTTTCATTCTTTCTGTGTTTTTCTTTTCTTACAAAATTTCCTAAACCAATTATAATTTAAGTGATATCTGAAGCAAGTACTGCTGCACACTCCAGCTGCCCTGCTAGTTCAGCCACCTGTAGAGTGCAAAATAATCTCACATATGCTTCCTTATAATTACATTGTCAAGTTTAATTAGTTTTTGGTAAGAGTTGAATTACAAATATATTAGTAAAACTCCTGAACAGAGCAATCTCTGCCTCCCTGACAGGAGTGAGCATTATTTACAATCTGAATTATATTGTAGTTAGAATGATATATATATATATTTTTTTTACTGAAGGCAGATTTTTCAGGATTCTAAAGAGCTTGAGAAGGTGCAGCCCAGATCTTAAAAACTGCCTCTGTGGACGTGCACTGTAAATCTTTTCTGGCTTGGGAAGGAGTATAAGGAATGCCATTGGACTGCTGCTACTGTTGCACTTTTGGATGCAGATAGTAGAAGTAAACAATACATGTGGTTTATTAGAAAAGATCTTTAAGAATGTAATTCCTGTCTCTGCAAATATTAAACTTTTTTAGACATTTAACAAGGAAAATGATTTAAGAAATGTAAAATTTTAAAATTGGGAACATATTTAAATTTTTGAAATATTTGTTTTCAACTAACTGATTCACTGGAGATTCAAGGAGAATTTGACTTGCATGTTGTGTAATGGAAAAAAATTGCTCAATTCTTCCTAGAATATTAAGTTAGTTTGATTATATTGTTCAGAAAATACTGTAGTTGGAGGATTTTAAACATTTCCCTCGTGCATCCACAAAAGCATCATGACTGAGCTACAAGGGTTGGCTCTTTCAGTGTGATTCTTTAGTGTTTTAAAATAATGCAATTTGAGCTTAGCAGCTCAGGTAGAACCAAGCTACCAAGCTGTTTGATTTTTATCTCTCAAGGGCATTTTTTCTTTGTTGAGGTCCTAAAACAATAAATGAGAATATCACAAATAAAGCTTATTCTGTCTGTGTTTACTGTTGTAAGCATATTGTACTGAGTTTAGTGAGCGACTTCACCTGTGTAAGGGAATTATATACAGTGTCAGGTAAACTTAAGACAAAAGTAGATTTTAGAAATTTGTTAACAGCAGATTATGGTGATAATGCATGTTATTTTCCTCTTTTTAAAGCAGATTTCCTATGGAAGTGAATCTTGCACATGTTTGCTTGTGCATCTGTCTACCGGTCAGCTTCCTAACATCTATCCCTCAGAAGTTTTAGCTTTTTCAAATTTGTTGTGGGTGAGAGAGAGAAGTGGCAAAAATAAAGACAGTCTGTGAAAGTCTCCATTTGCTTAGAAGAAAAAAATGAAAAAAAAATCAAAATTTCAAAAAAAATCAAAAATTTTCAAAATTTCAAAATTTCAGCTACTGCCGAAAGAAACTGTAACATGAATTGAACTGTTGTCAGTATACATAGGCTTGTGCATGCACATTAGACAGCTAATAAATGTCTTTGGAGATCAGAACCTGACACAGCACAGGCTGCCTCTTGCCCCACCAAAAATTAAAGGACTTTGGAAAGTACTGTACCTGAATACCTGAAGACATTTCAGTGTAAGGGAGTATAAAGGATGTAGGGGACAACCCAAATTCAGGCTTCATCATGCTGTGACCTGCAGGATAAATTTGTTAAGTTTATTTTGAGGGAAGGAGAGGAAGTTGAATGTTTTTCCAATTCATTTTTTTTTAAAAAATATATTTCTAGGAATGTGCTTTTTGTCTTAGAACAGCCTTTTAAACAGAGAAAGTAGCTTTCCACTCTTCTGACAGATCAAGCATAGCCTGTTCTGTTTAGGCTAGCCTGTAGTCAGTGTGTTTTGTGCCTCAGGGAAGTTCATGTGGTTGATCAGCCCCGCATTTTGTTGTGGCTTCTAAAACAGCTGAAGCTTTTTTGTCTTGTTTATTTTCTCCCTGTTTATTATTGTCAATATGATTAACATTTTAAAGAGAAATTTTTATTGTGCAATTTTCAAGACTGAAACTTTTAGTCCTTCTTAGGATCTATATTTCTATTTGGAAGTTCTTTGGAATTGTAGTGCCTCAAAATTAAGACTGAAAGCTAAAAAAATTAATGTGTTCTGTGGTATACATTTTTTTTTCCTAATTTGTTCTGTCCTAACTTAAGTGTTTAGACTGCCAACTAATATAGAAAAATATCCTTGCATGCATTAATCTTTGGAGGACCTAATATTATACAACTGAAATCAATTAAAAGCCTATTTTCTCACCTACAGAGTTTTAAAAGACTTTAAATCAAGGTTTTAAATGTTAGACTTACCTTGGAAGCTTTTTTCCAATGTCTTGAAATTTGCAGCTGTTGAATTCTGAATTTTGAATTTTGTCACTAACATATAACTTAAAGACAATTATTTAATTTCATTCTGCCTTAGCTTAGCTTTTTCTTAAAAAAAAAAAAAAAAAGGAAACTTAAGCTAGCATTTTATTAAGGCATATTAATATAGAGAGGGTTATTTAGAGCCATATTTCATATTCCATTTGTTTCCACTATGAATCTATCTAACAATAAATACTTGTATCTTAGCCTTCCCTGAATGTTCCTAATGAGTTGTTTACATATTGCATAGAGAAACAATCATTTATTAAGAATAAAGAGAAGTGTCCTTTTCTGTCTGACAGTTCTTATTACAGATCTGACAAACACAAATTAAATGTGTAATACATCTTTCGAATAGGTGTAATGATTTTAAGGAGGTCTGTCTGGCTAGTACTAGTTTTGTACTCTTAGATCATTTTAATGAACCTTCCAAGTTATAAGTGCACTGATACTGAATTTAGTTGCATTTATGTATATCTAGAGTAATGTGGAGCAATGTACTTGCTCTGAGTTCATCTGTTCTTAAGGAAGACAAGAGTGTAATTAATGACAACAGTATGTCAGGAATGCAGTTGGCTCCTGTGTTCCTTTACGCCACTTGCTCATTATGAAAATGAGGAAAAATAATTTATGGAAGATACTATTTTTTAATCAAAATCACATTAGTATCAGGTATAAGACAGAACTCTGCATAAAACTGTGATATTTATTGAATCATTAACTTGATAGGATAATGCAGTTATCAAGTATATGAATTTTTTGAATTTGTATGTATTTTGAACGTGGAATTGCTACAGAATCGTCTGTGAAAAGGAAGTTGATATTTCCTGAAAAATACTAAATACAGTTCTTAGAAATAATTCAGCCTGTAGGTTGTTTCTTAATTTATCCTTTACAGGAGCTCGTAAGAAATTAGCTTATTCTTGAAAAACAAACTATTCTTCAGCAGAGCAAATAGTTCTTTTCACAGGTGAGTCAAATATTGTCTGGAAATAATCCAGCATAAATCTTCAACCTTTAAATTCTCCAAATGCCTTGGAAGAATGCTCTGTAGTAGATATATAGATTTTAAAAAAAGACACTTAGAATGAGGGGTTCTGTGTCAGGAGAGATTATTTTACATTAATTTTTTTTTAATCATCCTTTAAATAGGCAAGTAAGAATCATGGTTTTAGGTTATCAGTTTAATTCTAATTTTGCATTAATATCTTTAAATTATTATCCTAATGCACAAAATGATTCTTGTGATGTTTTGCAGTGCAGAGACAATGTGTTTGCCCTAGGTATGTCCATTTTGGTTGCTGGTTAGAAGGACAGAGAAGCTACACAGCTGAATTTTTATTTACTGGTCTACGTTACCTATTTTGATGAGTTGAGAAGTGCTGCATGGCAGTGTTCTGCATTGTATCAGTTGGAGTGCTTTCTGGGAAGTGTCTTTTGGTCCTTACCAGTTCTCATTCCTTGCGTTGTGGGTTCTGCATTGCACACCCATCCAAGTTCACATGAGACAACAGAGAAGGTCACTTCACTGAGCTGGGATGTCCCTTAGTAGGGCTAGAGCTTTGCTTGGGGATTCTTACTTCTTTTTAAACTGTAGGTTTAGCCTACAAGGTGTTTTGCAGCCTGCTCTACTTCAGTTCCATTTATGAACAATGATTCAGGGACATGAGACAGAAAGTTTTGGTATGAAGAGATGTTTCTGAAATAAATGCTTTCCTAGGAGGAGAGAGATCTGACCTGGCAGGCAATGAGTTAGTGCTATGCAAGGCCTAGAGGTCCGTATAGTCAAAGGCACAAAGACCAGAGTGTGGCATGAAGATCACTGAGATAAGATGGCAGTAAGGAGCATGAGGGGTGATCAAGGAGACAAAGAGTCTTCCTGTTGTCATCTCCAGTGCTTTGGCACTTGAGAGACCGCAGTTAAATTCTATGCTTAAGCTAAATCACGTTCCTTGAGCCTGCAGAAAACTTGTTATAAACCTGCACATACTTAAGCTTATTCTAAAAATATCTTTTGTAGGTGTTCTAGTATCAGTAAAATTATCAAGATTGATTTAGCAAAAACCCTTCCATACCCTATCAGCATCTGGATCAGGTATAGATGTAAAATGTTAAATGCTGACTGGTATGTCAAAATTAAAGTCAGTTAGCTTTTTTTTTTTTTTTTTAAATGCTTTGTGAAAGTTTAATGATGTTTCAAAGCTTAGAGAACTGGGAATCTAGTTATATGTGTTGACCTATATGCAAAGAAAGCTGATAGGAATACCCATTATTGGTAAGAATTCTCAATAAGATTATGTTAAAAATATTTGCCATACAGCCAGTACAATATATTTTTTAATTTTAAAAATTTACATAAGGTATGTTGCATTCATTAACTACTTTTTTTTCAGTTAATTAAGACCTGTTTTTTTTTTCCCCGTTTTACTGTCCAGATTGGGATCTTTAATAAAATCTCTCCTGTTGTAATGTTTACCGTATAAACTAGCATTTCTTTTTTTAAAAAATAAAGCTTAGATTGATGTTATAGAAAGATTCCAGTTCCCTGTTATTTGTTGAAACCCAGTGATTTGCTAAATTGGAAAATTCATGGACTACTTTCCAAAATGCTCCTCTCTATTACAAATGACTTGTAGTGACATTTGTTGTGAGTTTAGCTGTCTACAGACTAGATGGTTCTCCAACTTTCAGACAGCACAGCAACCTGATTTGGATTTATCTCACATTTTTTCTTTACCTGCAGAATTAGACTGGCTTAGTAACCCAAGCTTCTCAGCAGAGGATGCGCTACGACTGCATCAGCACGCTACAGAAGCTGCAAAGCTCAGTCCTGAAAAATCACCACAAATCAGGTAGAATATATTTTAATGTTTTTCTAAATAGCCTCGTTCTTATGGCCTACCTGTCTTTTGTTATGTGTGACCAAATTCAGGAGCTTTCAGTGCTGCTTTTCATTTCACTGCTCAGTTTTAATTTTTACTATTTAAAAGGCCTGAACTGAGTCATGTATAACAGTATGAATAATGCTTCCATGTCCTGTAACTTAAAATAATGAGAAATTATATAATTACATTCCCATTTTTTTTTTCCACACAGCTGCATTTAAATCATTGTTAGCTTAGCAGTGAGAGGGAACTGGATGTTCACGATTCTTCATTAGCTTTTGAGTGCCCTAAGTGACCCTTGAAATAATGTAAAGATCAAGTATCATCTTTGTGACTTCTCTCTGAAAACCTGTTCAATCAGCCATTTTGCAGTAAAGTATAGGAAATTTTTTACTTTTATAAAACCAGCTGAATATGTGAATTAATGAAATATTGCATATATAAAATGCAACTGCGCAGAACATTCTGATCACTGAAGTGGCTGATTATATTCTTTTACAAAAAATGAGCTTTAGGCGGCCAACTGCTGAAGAAATGGCAGTATTATGCAACCTGCACTAGAATAGGTGTTATTCTCTGTATATCTGGGTATAATCAAGACTTAGAAACTAATGGAACCATTACTCCATTATTGGAGTTCACAGTCATTGCAAAGTTTGGAACCTTAATCCAGCTTTCTACAAATTCATCTGTTTATATTGACTATTGCTGCTAGTGATAGAAAACTTTTTAATCCATGATTTATTTTTCTTCAAATATTTTCAGGTTTTTGATATTATGAAGCTAAGAAATTCACAAATTGCCCTTCAAATAACATGCTACAATAAAAATGCCATATTTCAATCTTTGAAAAGGTATTCGGACACAGAAAAGGAAAACATACACAGAGAAATATGTTTGTTTGATTTATCTTTTTGTCTATTAATAGCATATACTCTCAGTTCAATGAGCAGTAACTCCACCAGAGTGTATGTGGAACAGGGTTCGCTTATCGCTTCTCCTGCAGCATCTATTTTTTCCTAGAGTACATTTAAATAAAGACACTGATTTGTGAAAGGCTCTCTTTGGATGTGCCCTGCTTCTGAAACAACGTATATTCTTTGCTAATGTATTATGAATATTGAGCCTTGTCACTCCTTTGCTTCACTGAAATATTCCTGATAATTTCAGACATGTTTTAAAATGAGGTTGTGTCTTAGTAAAGGAGCTAGATATATTGGTTCTTAAACAAAGACATATGTCATTCCAGATGATCATTAAGTATGGGTGCGCAGGTCGTACATGCAAGGAAATGCATGCTTTCTTCCAAAAATAACTTTTTTTTTTTTTAACCTTTTGATAAATTAGTTGTCATTTGCATGTAGCTTTCATTATTACATTATTTTATATGAGAGCATTAATGCTGAAGTCACCCACTTGGTTCCTTGAGAGATATGGTTTGAATTTTTAGTCTGAAAGTGATTTTTTAAATGTTTTCAATATTTCTTAAGCAAATCATAAAGGAAGAAGTGAAAAGAGTGGACACGTTTTCTCTTTTTCAGGGTTATCTATAAAAGATTTCTGATCTTTCCAATTTGATCAGAATTGGCTTAACAAAGGAGTTAAGAAGTCTTTTGGGGTTGAAAATCAAGTCATGCTTGAATTTTATTATGATAACAGATGGATCTTGATATAGTTCACACATCAAAATGTCTTTGACAATTCAAAATTTAAGACTGGTAATTCAGTAATTCCAGAACCTGGGGAGAAAAAAAAAAGGTTGTTTTCATTTAATGTGGATTTCACACATATAGCTTGTTGCTGTTAGCTCTCATCTCCAAAAATATGAGTATCAAGATAGAGGGTAAAAGGACTGCACACTTCTGTCTTTCAAGCTAGTAAAGTATTTAAGGAATTGTTTTCTATCAGGAGTACTTCAAGATCAGATCTGTCAGAGGAAAGCGATACAGATGAGAATCTAGACAAGACAAGTAAGAAGACAAAAAAGAAAAAGAAAAAGCATCATCACCATAAGAAAACAAAAAGGAAAACCAGAGAGGACTCCAGTAGCAGTGAATCAGACTTGGACACTAAGAGCATCAAGGACAAATCCACAGGAAGCGGTAGTAGTCGTGAAAAAGAAGCAGCTGCAAAGTATGTGCTTAGTATAGTGCTAGATGAATTTTCAGCCTGTTTATCTGTATGTTTCTTTAACTTAGTGAATGAAATTCTTGTCACTGGTGGCAGTGTTCCTCTTCAGAACAAAGCAAGAAATAGCAATAATGAAATATTTTTAAAGGCATAGAGACTTATTTTGAAATTTTTGTAAGCTTCTTATTTCCTTTCATAGACCTTTGATTAACTGAGAGATATTGGAGAGGTATTTAACATTATTCTTCATCTAGTGACTTAAAAGGCAGCTATTTTCTCTTATAATAATACCTTCCTCCTCACAGAATTAATGTTTCCCTTTTTTCCCATATTAAGAGTTGTATGAATTTAGCATTATTTATTACATCCAGCCTTTAGCCATTTTTTGATATTTGCTGTATGTTTCATACATCTTGTTCATGTTACATCTAAGTGGATGTTTGAGTGTCTGAAATTGTTTTATTTGATCTTGTTTGTTGATTCCAGGAGCTGTAAAGTACTGTGTAATTAGTGGAGGTGTCATTCCTATTCAGAATAAGGAAATAGGTTTCTAGTGGATAGTGTGACCTTTGATCAGAAAAAGAATGTACCGACTATCCCAGTTTGGCCTACGTAGCCCTGCATTTTTTATATTCAATTGGGTTTTGATAATCTCATTCAAAGTATCTCAGTCTGGGTGAAGATTAGTGGAAATTCTCTTCCACCTTTCATATAAATCACCTTTCCCTGTTTCTCATCATGTTTGCTTATTTGAGCAGCTTCCCTACTTCCTGTCATTTGAATAATATCAGCTGCACTGTCTCTGATTCACTTCATCTTTTTAAGTGCAGTAAGTCATATGAAATTCTAGAAAGCTTCTCAAGATTATAACATTCTGGTTGCATATTTAGAACATTAATTCTGATGAGAAGTTCAAAGTATCCCATAGTTCTTAGGCTGGTGGCAAGTTCCCTTTAAATAATTTTTTAACTGTAATTTATAAATTGCTTTGTACTTTATATCCATGCGTTTGATAAAAATGTGTAGACTCACAATTTTAGACTGTAGTTTACCAACAAATTAAATGGTTAAACCTGGTTATTGCCTTTAATAATCATGGAAGTCCTGGAAAAGCAATGAGTGTTTGCTTTTTTATTATTGGTATTAATTGTTTTGATGGTCCCTTTACTGTACCTCCAATTTGTCTGCATATGACTAACTTTACAATAATGATTCATTTACCATAACTTTGAGTAAATTACTATGAGCTACAGAAATGCAACCATTTCTGGTTTTGTAAATGCTGAATATGTGCCACAAATATTTAGAAAATATTTCTCCTTTTTTTTTTTTTTTTTCTTCAGTCGAGATAGTAAAACATCAAATCTTACCAGCAATCGCTTTGTTTGGCTTGATGACGTCCAGGCTTTCACGTCAGAAACATTCAGAATAGACAAGAAATCAGATCCTGCAAACTGGGCCTACAAATCTCTATATCGAGGGGATATTGCAAGGTGCAGTATGTTGGTTTGTACTGGAATTCAGTCTATCTCAAGAGTCATTAACTTCAGTCTGGTTGTGAAAAGCTATAAAATTTAAATTTTTATGTTGAAAATGAGAGAATAAGAGAGAGAGAGATGATAACAAATACCTGAATAACTTAAGTCAAAATTTAACTTCATATTGTGTGGAAGTATTTTAAAAGTGAAAAGATACAGTGAAAAAGTGAAAATAGCAAAAATAAAGTGCATCTCATTATATACGTACATACTAGCAGGCTACTACAGAGTAAATAAACTTACAGAACTAGTGTTTGGAGACAGCAATATGAGGCAGATAATAAAACACGGGTTTGAAGTCAGAAGTCCTAGGTTCTGTTCCATTCTACCTAGTATATGGGTAATTATCCTTTTTGGTTTCTTTATTGCCCTGTTTCAGTGTCTAAAGAGGAAAACAAAGATGCAAATTATTGCACACTGTATTTGTGAGATTTAATTGCTTGCAGGATTAGATATCCTTGCCTGAAAGGTGCAGTATTTCTTAGCAAATGGATTATGTGTTAGATCACACAGTCTATTTGCTCAGAAGGTGTCTTCCTTTCACAGGTTGCTGTATTTCAAGTGATATTAGATGAAACTGCATATTTAACATTCTTGGTGGGATACTGGTATTATAACCCCAGAACACAGATACATGCAATAGCAGAGATGCCTGCCTAAGGAAACATACTCTTGCATTGTATATTATTTGTGCCCACCTTAATATTCTCAGGAAAAAAGCATTAATTATGTATATAAAAAAATAACTATTTGCAAAGAGGAGATTTATGGAGCTTATTTTAGTGTCTATACCTTTGCAGTGCAGTAGCCTGCTTACAGGCCATTTCAATTTTGTGCCACCTTCAGACTTGCCTATTGCTTGAGATGGAAAGAATTATTTTAGAATTGCACATCACTGGTTCAGTCACTGAAATGATATTTTTGGTAATATCTTCATTTGTCAGTCTTCAGGATCACTGTGAACTCTCTTTACTCTTATTCTGAACTCTTCCTCTCCCTCTGCATCTTGATGCTACCATCTACCTCCCTTTATTGACATCTAAGATGCATAGAAGCTTAGGGATACAAAAAGCTATTACAGGACTGAACTACTGATGTCTGACTGAACTAATCAAATCTGAATAGAAGTCTTAAATGATATTCCATCTACTGTGCTTTCTCCAGGTTTGTCTAAATGGGAAGAATGGCTTAAACTTATAGGAGGAAGTTCTTCCACTAACACATTAAGTCAGAGGACATGTAGTATGATAATAAAAATTCTGATGGTACTAAAAAACATGTAATGGGAGCATTGCGTAAAGAAAAGATACCAAGATACCAGGTCTTTCTTGCACACTAAATCTCTGTGTATATATTAAATGGGTCAATTTGAAGTGCTCAAGGTAGGCTTACTTTTGAAAAGAAGGTATCTTTTCTAAGCTGTGTTTTCAGAAATTTAACAGTATTTTTCCATACAAGGTATAAAAGGAAAGGAGAATCCTGTCTTGGCTTAGATGTGAAGAAACAGTGTATAACATGGACCAGTTCCGCATCAGAAAAGAAGCGATCACAGAAGCAGCCTGAGCGCTATTTCACAAAGAACAATGTGAAGATGCTGACCACAGATGGGATTCCTATTTACAGTAAAAGTTCTCAATCTGACACCACTCCTTTTATACCAGTGCCTCAGATGGAAACTGATGATCCTCCTGACTCAACAGAGGTTAATCCTCTTGGGATTTATGATCCATCTACTACAATGTGGCTGCAAGGAAAAGGGTGTAAAGATACAGGCCTCGAACCTACAACGCAGCAGGCATCCCAAGAGCCGGAGATAAATACCAACTCTATTCTGATGTCCAAAGTGGAAGAGCATAACAAGAAGGTCAGAGAAAACCCAAGAGATATTCATGCTTGGATGGAGTTTGTTTCTTTTCAGGTATGTTTCTGACAGATCTGATTATTCAAGATATGTAATTAAGTAAAAGAATATTATATTTTCATTTGTTTAGAACTATGTAGCTTTACATAGTGAACTGTTGATTCAGTCAGTTGTGATTTTCACAACTGACAACCTCCCTCTATGATATTTCTTCCTAATGTTGTCATGATTTCTTTTTATTTTAAGGATGAATTAATGAGAGGACCTAGCCCTTATGCCAGTAAGGGAGAGCAGGAAGTAAGAAGAAAATCACTGAAGTTAATCTTGGAAAAGAAACTAGCTATTTTAGAGAGGGCTATTGAAAGCAATCCAGGTAATGTTGATCTGAAACTCGCCAGGCTGAAGATTTGCACAGAGTTCTGGGAACCACCAGCTGTGATCAAAGAATGGCAAAAGCTAATTTTCTTACATCCCAATAATCCGGAACTGTGGAAGAAATATCTCCTCTTCTGTCAAAGCCAGTTCAGTACTTTTTCTGTTTCAAAAATCAATAGTCTCTATGGAAAATGTTTGACTACATTGGCAGCTGTACATGATGGTAGTATGGTATCACATCCGCTACTGCCTGGCACAGAAGAAGCTATGTTAGGTAAAGTTCTTTTTGTTTATTTCATGTTATGGTCAGAAATCTCTTTATAGGAGTTTACTGCATTCTCTATAGAAATAAGTTTTCATATGTATTATGGGAGATTTTTATTCTCCTCAGAATGTCTGGTATCCTGATTCCTGAGCTGAGAATTGAAGGAAATATTCTAACCAAATATGGATATAGCAGATGCTTTCTTTCCCCCGGAGAGTTTGTGATATAACATTCAGAAAAGTCTAATGTGCTGCACCATTTCCAGTACAAATGTCAAGGTTAGAGAACTGCAGCCAACACCAGAGAGATGTGCTTTTATCATTGAAAATGAATTTAAAAATAGTTGGCTTGTGAAAGAGACAGTTATTTCTTGTTCAGAAGTTTCATACTTAATTACCTTAATCTGGAAAAGAAAAGGGTAATGGAAAGTCTGGTGTGAAATTTTCTTGATAAACTCTGTCAGCAGAGTGAGAATTCTAAAACAGATGATGATGTCTTTTGTATTTATTATATACATATATCTACAATTTATAATTTATTATATAATTATCCCTGGAAGGAAAATAAGACAGATGGTTAAGATGCTGGAGCACATCCAGGAAAGAAATGGGTTCATGCTCAGTTTTGACACAAACTTTAAATTGATTTGGAGCCAGATGACTTAACCTGTTGCACGAAGATACAGGCATCGAACCTAGAGAAGTTCATTTGACTTCTCCACCTCAAAGGGTCATTGTGGTTATTAATCTATAAAAAAACACTCAGGGAGGAAATACTGGTGTCATCATAAGTATGGATTTTTTTTCTTCTAAAATTTGTTTTAAAACTATGGGAGAATATTATGAGGAGGTAGTTGACCTTTCTTTGTATGTGGTGTAGGCCAAGGTTCAGTTTGAGCTGTATGATCGCTATTATGTGATACCAGTCTGGATGTAAAGACTTGAGTTGTTGGATTACCAACCAATTTGAAGTGGCAAATGTATTATTGAACCTTTATTTCTCAAACAGGAAGGATTCTTTTTTTTCCTCACGGGGAACGTAGCTGATATGTTTAAATATTCATTTTCAATAGGGTCCATTTAACTGTTTGATTGTTGTTTTCTGAAAACATAATTATTGACAATGTATAGGTTTATTTTCATTTTTGTTTCCGTTCACTCTTACTTTCTTTTTGTGTATTAACAGTGATTTATTTACACACTTTTTCCCCCTCCACCACCCTCCCCTGGGACTGAAATAGCAGGAATGGGGAAACTTTCAATTGTCTGATATTTTTTAGTACCTCCACCATCTGTAACTCCTGGGCTAAAGTTGGACTGATGGTGTCCTTTACTTATTAGGAAAATTACCAAATTGTTTGCTCAGATTAAATCCCAAGAATGTTTGGCAGATTAGTTACTGAGTGGTATTTTAAATGCACGGTAGGCTTCTATGTGGAACCTTTTAGAAATGCAAGAGCTGCTTTTCAGTAGTGACAGGCTGTGCCATCTAGTGTTCAGCAGCATACAGTGCTACCAGCTTGGAAATATAGGGGTCATTTTTAAACCATGAAATGGGGAAAGCAAGTAAAAATTGTGTAAAAAGTCTAGATCAGTTTTTATTTCAAATTTTTTTGTTTAACATTTAATAGTTCAAATTTACTAGGTTTTGTTACTGTAAAGTTCATGCTTATGCACACTTTTTGGTTTTTAAATACATTTGAAAATCTCTCTGATACTTTTAGTGATCAGAAGAAAAATGGTTCCTTTGCAGGAGATGCTAGCAAAATGCCTAGTTTGCATATTCCAGGTGAATTCAAATTTTTATGCCTATGCATCTCACTTCAGTCTTCATGCATAGTAAACGGAGTACGTTTGCCATTTGCATATATAGAAAAATAAGATGTCATCGCAATCAATTGAATTTATATATGAATAAGTAAACTGAGGCCATGTTTCCCTTTGTAGAGTGGATCTTGAGGCTGTGTGTGTAGCAGGCCTGTAGCAGTGATTACAGTAATACATTGTGGAAGGACAGGAGTAGGGCTGTCTACTTGCAAATGTTAATGCTTTAGCCAAGAGACCAGACTTTTCTTAACTGAGGTTTTACATAAATGGAAAGAAAATGGGAATGACAATTGAAAGGAAAATGCTTTATTACCAAATACATTGCCAGTGTAACTATCTCATGTAAAAATGATGCTAAAAGTATTTGTTGCACTGACTTACTGTGTGAATTGTGGTAATGCCAGCATGTCCAAAGACACTGTGACAGATGCTGGGTAAAATGAACTTCAGATTCCTACATACAACTTGTTTTCATCAACAAGTGTGGTACATGCATGATGTGAATTTGGGACAGATATATAAAGTGAAGGTTTTGAAAGTTGATTAAACTACAACAATTTTGACGTGCATTTGTGACAGTTATTCCATGTTTGAGTCCTAGGTTTTGATAACATTCCAGGACAGCTAAGCTCCACAGCAGTTCTTGCTAGAGCATATATGTATTTTTTTTATACTTCTCAACTATAATAAAACCTAATGCATTTCTGGTGAAGCTTTAATATGTTGACTCCTTTATTTACAGCTATATTTCTTCAGCAGTGCCATTTTCTGAGACAGGCTGGCCATTCCGAGAAAGCAGTGTCTTTGTTTCAGGCTCTGATTGACTTCACCTTCTTTAAACCTGACAGTGTAAAGGACCTTCCCACAAGGGGACAGGTAACAATTTCCTTTTAAGTGGGTTTATGTCCTTGTGCATTACAAAGGATGCTATTAAAAAAAAAATGGTGATGAACTCTTAAGGACAAAGGATTACATTTTGGATTGTAACTTACTTCGGGGTTCTTCAAGGTAGCCTCTGCAGTTTTCCATTGCAGAGAAAAGTTTTTGTAGTGCCAAATGTCTGTTTCTTTTCTATATAATGGAAGTGTGATAACCAGTCATCTCATGTCTCCTTTCTTACTAATTAAACATTGAAAAAAAATCATCTGGCTGTCAAATCACCACTTGCACATTGGTCGAACTGGTGCCTCCCATAGTGGATGTTTTCATTAAATGTTTCTACTTTATTCTAAAAGTCCACTGCTTCAATTCATTTTTCTTCATCTCATACCTTATGCACTACTCAAACTCTTCATCTTGCATAAGCCTTCACACATGCAGTTGCTTCAAGATCTAATGCCCATAACTACATATGCACTTTGATGGAGTAACCTGACTAGAAAATTAAACAACTTTAGGGTCCCTTAAAAATATTCTAGTTTAGGGTCCATTAAACAAGGTAGTAGAAAACTGAAGATGACCCAGTTAGTCTTTGTACAGAATGATTGCCCTATATGTGACAGCTTTTCTTTTGTTTGTTTTGTTTGGCTTTGCTTTTTTTTCCATCCTGTACAACAGGTGGAATTCTTTGAACCATTTTGGGATAGTGGAGAACCTCGAATTGGAGAAAAAGGAGCCAAAGGCTGGAACGCATGGATGCACCAGCAAGAAAAGGGTGGCTGGATAGCTGTTACCAAGCCTGGTATGCCCAAATCAATATATGCAGATATTTTCTGTGTGTTCTCCTAAAGAGTTTATTTAGAAAGAAAGTGTTTTTGTTGTTGTTCTTGTTTTTCCCTCTTGTGTTTTTGTATACAAATTTTCAAAAATATTTATGAAGATAAAATTATATCACACTTGGGAGGAAAAACATCTGCTTTGTTTGTTCTGTGTTCTGTATTTGTTTATGGAATGTTGTCCTTTCCAGCAATTAAAAATGGAGGGAAGGGATGGCATGTTCTGAACAGGCTAGAGATATGAACCCTTCATTGAGACCTGTGCTGATCTGCTGTGGCAGGGTCCTTATTCCCTAAGGTCTTTTTCATCATATTCATAGGCTATTAGGGATTGCAGTGATAAATGATAATTTCCTCAAGGATAGTTTGTTTCTAAGAATATATGTCTGAAGAGTTTCTTCTCTTTGTTAAATTAGAAGAAGAAGGATTTTTTTTATTATTCAAAAAGTATTTAGGTAACCATGAATTTTGAGGAGTTTTACTGAAAACAAGGGGAAAATAAGTGTGAAAAGTCTCTGCGTGCCTTCTATTAGCTTAGATATTTTTCAGTAAGAGCTCATCAGTTTCAGCATAGAGTTCATATATTGCTGTCACAGGAATAATACACTAATTGCATCTAACAGTCTAGAATGATTATAATAAAAGTGCAATTTAGTTAAACACTTCATTTTCTGTATATATAACTGCATTAGTTGATTCTATGGCACAGTAATTAAAATGATGTTGCTGAAAATATTGGGTAGTTTAAAGCACCATTAGCAATCTTAGTATGTGATACTTGATATCATACTAATGCTTTTTACTTACAGTACTTCTCTTCAAAATGATTTATGAACAATAATATTCGTAAAGCACATATGAGATGGATTCTTCATGCCTGGGCAAGTTAACTTATATAAAAAGATGACTGGCTGTTGGTTGTTGCCTACAAACAGCAGTTCATAAAGTAGTCTCAGCCAGTTGGGGACTTATTTTCTGCTCTGTGAGGAGATTTGAGCGCTGACACTGATCCACTGATTCAGAAAACTTGGAAATCTGCTGCTTCTACAGAGTTGGTATCAAATTCAAAACTCTGATGTGCAAATTTTCAGTTCAGTCTCATGTCTATTATAATAACATGAGTAAGTCTGGTCTTTAGAATTGGTGGATTAGTTTTTTTCTTTATAATTTTGCTCTTGATTTGTTTATAGATGATGATGATGAAGAGATAGATGAGGATCAAGAAATAAAGAATAAAACTCTTCCAAAATGGCAAATTTGGCTGGATATTGAATATTCTCGTGAAGCAAGACAATGGTTACCTTGGAGGCCAGATAAAACCAAAAAACAAACTGAAGAGGACTGTGAAGATCCAGAAAGACAGGTTATTGTTATATAAAAAAACAATAGGAGATAAGACAAATTATCCTTATATATGATTTCATCGACCGTGGGTATGTTAGACAAGTAATTCTTTTCTTCTATTTGGAATTCCCATTTAATATATGCCTTTTTATTGAGACTACTGAAGTCCATGGAAGGGTCATGGTGAGCTTTGGAAAGGGCTATTATCAAGTAGTCTGTCCTTGCTGTTATGTGATTTTTTTTTTTTTTCTCCTCATCTGCATGTGTTTAAAATATCTGCTTTAAATAAACAAAGGATGTCTTGCCATTTAGGTCCAATCAGGTATTGATTTGCAAATACAAATAAGTTAAAAAGCATAAACAGTTGTATCTTTTAGCCTCATTGCGTAAGTTTCCTTTGGCGGTCCTCAGTGATCCAGAAGAAAGAAATATCTTTTTAACAACTTAGAATCTGAGTAAAAGAATGCATTGCTTGTTCAGCTTATCTGTTATCAATTTGAATGAAATTCCATCATCATTTAATAGAAACCATAAATTGTTATTGACTTGAAAACTTCTTCAGTTAATTACATAAATTAATTGAATGTTTGCTTTTATCTGATGGCATCAATTAACAGAGTTTTTTGGTGTTTAGGTATTATTTGATGACCTTGGACCATCTTTAATCCAGCTCTCTAGTCCCGATCTTCAGCGTCAACTAGTGTATTCATTTCTGCAATTCCTGGGAGTTCCATGTACAAGTAGACTCTTTCCTTCCAGCCTGTACATTGCGATGGATGAAAATAACATTTTTGATAGTGTGCTTTCTGATGAAAAGCCACTGACTTCTGTTGATTTGCAGCTTTCTGGATTCAACAGTGTTGGTCACATGGATACAATGCTGAGAAGAAGACATCACATAGGCCACTATAATGAAGGAGAGGAGTTCATACAGAATGTTTTTCAAGTTCTCTTCCTGCTGTTTTCAGGAAAGGAAAAATGTAATCTGTCTGCTTGCTGGTTACAATATGAAATATCTAAGGTATTGTGGATTTTTCATTTAATTTTTTTTGTGATGTGTGGCTTTCTTGTGTATTAATGTTTATATTTAACTAAAATAGATATAGTGAAAGTTAAGTCTGGTAAGGCCAAGTGTTTAAATAAAGAAGTGTTAGTAAGGTAACAGGAAAGAAATGAAACCCTGTTCCTTAGCACATGTTACACAGTAGCATACAATTTTTCACAATAATAACATTTATTTTAAGACTGCAAGAAATATTTTATGTTGTTTCCTACTGTATGATGCTTTGTATGTTGGACAGAATCGATGCAAGAAGTTTTTTGTAAAACAAAGTGAATGAGTCAATAATTCATCAAACTATCTATAAAATGCACAATCCGCAATACTATGATATGAACAACTTGTCAGGGAAACTTACTGTTTCTGAAAAAATTGCATTACAGTGTTGTAGAAGGAAATAGCACCTAATCACCTGAATAGGTATATATTTGAGTAAAGCTTCTTTAATAGATGCCCACAAAGGGATTAAAGAGATACCTGTCTTCCTGCCTTGAACATTTCAGAAGCTTTAGTATTGTGTTACTCTTATGGACAAGTTCCCCCTCTCCTATCCGAACTTGGCGTAACCAGAAGGTCTCCTGTTATCTTCCCACTCAGTCTTGAGGTTTGTCTGCACATTTGGTGCCGAGAAGGCTACCCAGAGGTTTAATTGTGCTAATAATAAATTGCATCTGGCCATTCAGATACTGATGATTTATTTTTCTTAGCCATTTCAGGTTAGCAGCTCCTTCATGTGAGGAGTTGGTCTCTTGTAAAGAGTCAAAATTTGTATTGTTTATGATAGTTTTAGGAGCGAGAGTGATAAATTTCTGTAATTTGGATATGTTGGAAGAAGTTGGAACATTTCGGGAGAGAATAAATATTTCTTTGTAGTATCGCTCGGAAATCTGCTGCAGTGGCTTATGGCTGAAAACGGGCAGCTCTGTCAACTTACAACACTCAGTAGCAGTAAATCTGGACAGTGATGAAGTGTGGAGTGATACAAACAAATGAAATCAAATAATGCTGTGATTGTTTGTGTTATTTCTTTTTTTTCCCTCATGTCTCTTCTGTTTATTCCCTTCAGATAATTCAGTGTCTCCAGACAAAAAGGAAGAAGAAGCTGAAAGTGCAAGGGAAGAAAAGTAAAAAATTGGCCAAGAATCTCCTTAAAGCACCTGACAACCGCAATCACCTCTCCCTCTGGAAGCTGTATGCCTACCTGGAATGGCTACTTGGGAACATTGACGATGCCAGGAAGGTGTTTGATACAGCTCTTGGCACGGCAGGAACAGGAGGAGTGAAGAACCCACAGCTCTGCAGCCTGAGTCTGCTCTATGCCCAGCTGGAAGTGGAACTGTTACAAAGTCTAGAAGGAGCCGTCATGTCACGAGCTGTTCATATATTGACCAAACTGGCTGAAAATGGACCATATATGCCTTATAGTGGACAAGTAGTGTCTGTTAATATCTTGAAAGCTAGGAAGACATATGACCATGAGGTGCAAGATTATTTAAACAAAATCTCAGCCCCTAATCAGGTCAGTGACTCTAATCAGCTGGTTAACTTGGTTGGTTGTTATGCACTTTTCCAGTATTTGACTGTTGGGATTGATGCTGCAGTACTAATATATACACAAGCTTTGGAAAAGCTTGAAGTCCCTAATCAAAAGAACTGTGATAATCCTGGAAAGAATCGTGATGTCCCAAACTTCCCTACGGCGCTAGAAGACCTTTCCGTGCTGCACACAAACTTACTCAGGTTTCACATGAAAATCAGTGTCTACCCTTTGAATCCGCTGCGAGAGACCCTCACGGTGGCTCTGAAGCGGCACCCTTGTAACCAGGCTCTCTGGAGGTCCTACATTCACGTGCAGAGGAAGTCTCACAGCGCAAGCAAAGCACGGAGGTTTTTTGATGGCATCACGAGGTCCACTTGCTCTTTAGAGCCTTGGCTTTTTGCAATCCGAGCAGAGCAGATGAGAAAAACACTCATTGAGACTGTCCAAAGGTAATACCTGGGTGGTCCTTAGCATCTTGTGGATTTTTTCTTTCCTTTTTTTTTTTTTTTTGTTTGTTTTTTTTTGTTTGTTTTGCTTTTTGGTTTGTCACTTAACAAAGAAGGGTAAATGTTCTCATTTTGCAGAAGAAAAACTGCAGCTTAAGGAGACTTTTTTACTCAAGCCTGGACAGTGAGTCAATGGCAGAGTCCTGAATGGAATTAAAGACCATGATTGTAGTCTCATGTTTTTTCTCCTAGTTCAGGTAGTTTTTTTGATTTGATTACTTGACACTGATACCAGGATATCATTGTTAAGTAATTAAAAAAAGGAAAACTACCAGCTTAGATGGGCCAAAGTGGACATTAATAGCTTAGAAATTTTAGTACTGCAGAACTAAAGAGTAATACAGAGTTATATTTTAGTTTCTTGCTGAACCTACTGCCCTGTTTTATTCCTGGATAACGGAATACAATTGTGGCAGATTTCTCTGTTTCCATAGTGATTACTTGAGAGTTTAATCTTTATGTGGAGCTGTTGCTATGTAGAAGAGTCTGGAAATTTCCTGGATTCACAGTGTGGTCTTGGCTCAGCAGATTTTCCTCATTTTATTCCTTTCTCTTTACTCCTTTGCAAAAAGAGCAAATAGGAGGTGTAGAGAATAGAGGTACAAAGTGTCTTTAATGGTGCGAAGCCATTGCTTGGAACTACCTCTCTGGTGCTGCCTACATACCTGTACTCACCATGGCAGTTTTGTTCTGTATGTCCTGCATACAGCAACAGAAATCTCTAGAAAAACGTTACCATGAAGCTACGTGATGAAATGACATAATGAGCAATACACTTCAGAATGATGGTGCTCTGCTTTGATTAGCAGATGAGCTGGTGATGCTGCTGAGCTGTCAGTGCAAGGGGAGCCTGGATTGCAGCAGGAATGCTGCAGCCCCCAGCGCTAGGGACAATTGATACAGTGCAGTTAGTATTGCTGTTAATTACACATGGACACTATATTAAGTTTATTGTTACTTGAATTTTATGTAAAAATACGGAGGGATGATTTTCTCTGCAGGATTTAGTTTTTTACACAGTTGTCTTCTGCTGGCATTAGCTTTTCCTGCAGATTATATTTGTATTGGCAACAGTCGGATGTTGCAAGAGTAGAAAGCTACACTACTGCAAAAGAAAGGTAAATGTCTCATCAGTCATGGATAAAGAGAATGTTTTATTCTGCAGTGACAAACTAGGAAAATGTTTGTAATATGTGTGGCTGTTTCCTGATCAGTTTTTTCCTTGTTTAGGTTCATAGAATTAGTTTTGAACATAAAAGCTAAGCAGTAGTTTATATAAAACAGTGTGAGGTAGAGTGCTTTAAATCCTGATTTCCTGCAGACTAGATGACATCATTTTTCCTCATGTCTAAGGTGAGAATGAGAGGCAACACCCTCAAAAGCCTTTGTAAAAAGAGAGGTGCACCAGGAGGAAGTGAGAGATACTTTGAGACAAGCTGTGAGCTAGGGAGAGACAGGCAGCAGAGGCAACACTGCCCTCAGTATGGCCTGCTCTTCCCTGTGACTCAAGCATCAGGATTAGACAGATCTGCTGTGGATAGAAAGCAACGCTTCAGTGGGTGCTGAATGCTCTTAGCATCCTCCTTTTGTATTACACACTCAGCCTCTGGGATTTATGCTGCTGGATGAACAAGCAAACAGTTCTGTCTTGTAGTCCTGGTTGGAGGCGGCCTAGCTGTGTCCCCAGAGCTCTGTGGGGCTCAGTGCTCAGCTGCCACGAGGAGCCCCGCTCAGCTCGCCTGCAATCCAGCGGGGTCTGCAGTCCCCTGCCTTGCTTGAAGACTGGGTCGAGTGTCTCCATGTTGGGTCATAGCGGGTTATTATACTCACGGAGAAATACCTTCTCCAGTTGGACAGCATTGTTTTTTCAACATGCTGAAAGTAATATTCACAGAAATATCTGATTTAGCTTCTTTTAGCTGGTGCTTCCTACTTAGAAACCTATTCGGTGTAAGGAACCCCTTCTACAACATTCTCAGCTTGTAGTCTGAAGCTCTGACTACTCACAGTACCTTGGGAATGGTGACACCGCTCCATCTTCATCCTTTTTCACCTGGATGTGGCCCCTTGGCTCATGCTTAAGGTGCTTCCCATTTTCTTTCTCTCTTTCAGGGCGGATGCTGGTGAAGTACATGCTACTATTCCTGAAACTGGTTTAACAAACCGGATTATAGCTCTGTTTGAGCACGCAGTTCAGAGTGAAAATGGTACCCACTGCCCGCTGCTGTGGAGGATGTATTTGCACTTTCTGGTGAGAGGAGAGCATCCGCATTACCACATTTATAGTACTCGGAATTTCTCATGACCACAAATATGATACTGTAAAACAAATGAATAGAGTACTGCATACCATACATAAGGTTGGGAAGGCCACATGCCTTGTAACGCTCCTTCCTGTTTGGAATATTAGGGAAGATGTAATCATGTGGTTTTTGGCAGTATAGTTTTAGCTTGGGATACATGGGAGATATTGCGCTGTAATTCTGTATAGGTAGAAATTACCTAATAAGAGTTCCTCAAAACATCTGAGAAAGGGGGGATTCTGCCCGGTGTTGCTCACAATATAAAGACAAATAGTTAGGGGAGCCAGTTTAACAAAAGAGGAAAAAATTGCAGGGACATAGGATTCGTTTTTTTTTTTTTTTTTTTTAAAGACAGTGAACAAACGTGTCTCACTGTTATGTTAGTTTCAGGTGTACTAGAATGTCTGTAAGGAAACTGAAAGGCTTTAATTTTTCCAGTCAAATGCAAGTCTGGATTTTTATATCACTTTCAGATCTGAATTACTGAATCTGTGATCTATCAGATTCTGAATCCCTCCTTCCCTTCCTCCCCCCCATCTTTTTTATTTATTTATGCTAGAGTAAGGAATATAATAGAAGACACTCTTTTATTTGGACTTCTCAAATGGTTTATTTTTCTCTGTTATTTATTTTACCCATATTATAAAAACTTTCCCAGTTCAGCATTTGTTTGATTACCTTCAGTGCAAGAAAGATGTAGTCCACCTCCTTGAACATTAGGGAAGACATCAGGTCTGTCAGGAAATTGAAAAAAAGAATGTGAACTTTTTGTGAATGGTCACTGAGGGTAGTTTTAAGTGACTGGTAAACATGTTTCAGATGGGGAGGAGCAACTGAATCACAAAGAAGTGATGTTTGCAGGCTGTGGCTTTTACAGCTTGCCTTGAACTTGCACAACCTTTTTGAATCTTAGAAGAGGTGCAGCTGCATGTAAAGGTTATGGTTAAATGGCTTACTGCAATATATAATATTAGAAAGTAATATTTTTGATTTCTTCCATAGTTCACCATGTAAATAAAGTCAACTTCACATAGGCAGTTTTGTCATCTTCTTTTCATGCTTCTCTAAGTTACAGGGTGGAACATGAGAGCACAGAAGAAATGCTTAGAATAGAGACGTGGCCATCACGGGCTTCTGAGCGAGACAGGGCATATGCATGTGATCCCTTCAGTGCACAAAATAATGCAGCACCACCTGCACTATTGGGTTTTGTTTTGTATATACAAACATTCTAGAGGGAGGAAATAATGGTCCCTAATTATTTATATTTTCACATGAATAAATATGTGTAATACCTGCAACCGAAAACTGTATGTACAAATGGAGGGTGCCTTATCGAAAAATAGGGTTGAAAGAAGGTGATAGCAGCCTGATGTCAGTCCAGGAGTACTTGGCCGTTTTATGTCTTTCAGTTAAGAAAGGTTTTCACTTTGTTAAAAGATGTTGTGCGCTACTCTTCTAGCGGAACTGATGCAATCAAGATCTGCGTCGTTTACACTCTTGCTCACTGCAATCATAGTCAAGTGTCACCAAATGGACTGATTTTAAGTGAAATATAGAGCTTTGTGCTAGTCTTTATTCCAGTGCTTGTCTTCAGAGACTGCAACCCTGAAATCCCATGGAGCCACCTCTGTTGCAGGGGTGGCACCACCAGTGTAACCAATTGAACTGCACAGCTCTTGCAGGATGTAGTGAGAAGGACCCCTCACAGAGCATAACTGAATGGTTTTCAGTGGTAATTTCTGTGCTTTGAAGATAGTTATGTATGATTTCAACTATCACTGTTTATTGAAATATGAATACTTTTTTTTTCCACACAGGCTTCACTAGGAAAAACAGAGAAAAGTAAAGGATTATTTTACAGAGCCCTTCAAAACTGCCCTTGGGCAAAGGTAAGCACAAAAAAAGATATAAACTTATAGTCAGCACTTTGATTTTTGCAATTCTATATTTTAAAAGAAAAGAGTAGTTACCATAATGAGTTGCAAATGAAAAGTGCACTTTCCAAAGAAAAAATAATATAAGCTTGTTTGCAAGCAAGAGCTGCATTCCAAAGGGAGACCAGGGCCATAGTTGATGCCTTTTAGAACTGAAAGGTACTGTACTGTTTCTGTAAGTTAGTAAGTGCCTGTCTCTCTCTGTAGCATCTAGGAATGACTTAAGTCCTGCAGAACATGTTTTCTTCTAAGATTGTTGGTAGCAAAAATAAGTAGGCAAGTTAGATTTTTTGGGGGGGGTCATAGTTAAAGAAATGATTCGGGAGCCCAAGTGAAGTCTGTGTAAGCTACAAATGCTGCAGTATTTATTTGGCCTACCTTTGGTTTTTGGAATACAGAGATTTAGCAAGAATTGGTGAAGCCTGGTTGGACATCCGTATCGTTGTCCTTGTAAAAAAGTATTATCTTGACTGTTATATTTTTAGTCATATATGGCACTTGCTTGCATTCCTGCTGCGGAGTTGTTTGCATGTGTGTACTATTCCTTGTTGCCAAGTATCTCCTCATGCTAGAAAAGATGGTAGAGAAAAATGTTTTAATTTTAATACTGTTTTCTAGGCACTCTATATGGATGCAATAGAGTACTTCCCTGATCAGCTGCAAGAGGCAGTTGATCTAATGACCGAGAAAGAATTAAGAGTGCGGGTGCCTATGGAAGAGCTGGATCTACTTTTAGAGGTTTAAAGGAAGTGAGTAGAAGAAAATGTACAGAAGCTAGTGCCAGACCTGGCAGTTAGAACTGTCTCTTTTCAAGCATGAACTTTGTTGGGACTTGGTTACTATGTATTTAAAAGCAAACAGACTTACTAGAAGTTTACCAGCTACAAGTTACACTGCAATCAAGTACTGCATTTTGCCCGTGAAAAATGCATCCATATTCTCTGAAGTAGCACTGGCTTCCACTACAGGATACTCTCTTATAAATAACTTCTCCTGTTGAACATTGTCCACATTTCTTACTCTGTTGTTTGAAATTACATTCCCTGGATTCAGTGGAGATTCCATACATGCCAGCTCTGGCTTGGGGAGCAGCACAGGGACTAAACATGTGCCAGGGATGTGCACCACTGTCCGGAAGCTGGCTGGCCTCAGTGCCTGCCCTCAGATCGTGTGAGAGCTACTCAAACTCATACCTACTTCAGGTTTGGTTTTGTATGTTTTGACAGATGACCATTTTAATATGAATATTTATAGAAAATATACCAGAATATTTGGCTGAAATTTGAATTATTTTTGTTTCTCAATTTTAATGAGTCTGAAAATGAATTCAAACTGAACTTTTATCTATAACAGCTCTATAAGCAGCATCTTTTTAAACAAGTTGTAGCAACTGATTATTCACTTTTTTTTCCCCAAATACAAATAATTGTCATAAGGCAAGTAGAGGAGGGTGGTCTCTTTATTCTCACTAGAAAAGAGAATAGTCAATGCACGACCCTTTTGACAGGAGCTTTTTCTCAAGAATTTTAAGTTCTTAGAGGCAAGGCCAGAGGCTAATAAAAAACGTAGCAACAACTTAACAATTTCTATTATGTTATATATTTATTTTGTAAGGCAGGAGATGCTGAAATGTGCAAAAGACTAAGTTTAGCATCTCCCTGTTTGAGACTGAAGCACTCAGAAACAGGGCCTTCATCTCTGAAAAGCAGATCACCCAGTGTCTTACAAGAGTAGCTGCTTTGCTAAGAAATGGGTTTGGATCTCTAAGAACAGCCCTGTCAGTCATGTCACTAAATACTTACCCTGGAAGTCTGCAGCAACAAGAAAAAAAAAAACAAATCTGTGGAAAGAACTGGTCTTTGCCAACAATACAATTCAATTCAATTGAAACAAATATTTTATTGGAGAATGAAGCATTTACAGTGACTGAAAAACACAACCCTCCAGGATTTTAGTATTTCAAGAATGAGGATTAGCTAGACAGCATGGTTTGGTACACGAGGCTGTCTGCAAACCCACCTAACCCGCCTGCAGACAGGTAGAGATGACTTAAAGATAGAGCCCCTCTGGGGTTCCTTCCTGCTTCTTATAGAGAACATTCTCTTTAGATTTCTTGAAATCTTCATTTGTTACTTTCATTCGTCGTTCCCTCAAAGCCATCAATCCAGCCTCTGTACAAATCGCCTGCAAAAGAGAAAGCACAAGCTAAATCACTGGCTCTGTGCAGCCTCTCAAACCCCTACCCCAAAGACAGGGGCCTTTTCACAGCACTGGAACTAATTCTGTAGTAAGGGAAGAATGATGGTGACATGAGAATTCTCATGTTTGATGTTGTTCAGTAGTACAGAAGTACACAAAATAGACTTATAAAGGCTATAAAAGCATGCTTATGCCCTTTTGAAGGGAATGTGATGCTTCCTACAAGAGAAAGGCAGCCTTAAAATAACACTTCACTAAGAAGCAGATTGCAGGAGGGTCTAATACTTTTGCAAGCACATGATGAATTTACATTTGGTAAATTAACTCATGCCACAGGTGTAGCAAAGTCTACTTTTCAAAAGTAGACATTATGTATCAAACTACTGCAGCTACAATTTCATCTAACTTCTGCTCACAACATTGTTTCTAAAATGCTTAATATCCTGCAGTTTCTTGAATAGTGATCTAACACGATCTTGCATAAATATTCTACTTCTCACATTTCATATTCAGGTAGCACCACTTCTGTCAACAGAAGCTATCTGAGAATTAGCATTTTGATAAAAGTAAATGTGGCATTTGCTTAAGAGATGTTTTAAACCTGTCAGCAATGTAACCACAGGAACAGAGTGAAGTTTCAAAAAAATATTTGGAAGATAGAAAAGGGGAAATTAATTTGGGTTTTGAAGGGTAAGCAATGGTGATATACAGACCTTAATATCTGCCCCAGAGAGATCATCTTTTGCCATAATCAGCTCATCCAAAGTCACATCCTCTGCTAAGGTCATTCTGCTTGTGTGGATCTGAAAGATGCGTTTCTTGGTCTTTTCATCGGGTAGAGGGAACTCTATTTTCCTATCAATACGTCCTGCGCAAGAGAAAAGTTGACACATTTTTTTTTGCTTGCAGCAAGTTTGGGTTGACAGTAGCCATTTCTCCATAGCACAGTCAACCTTGTTGTAGAGCAGGAAGTGGGATCCACGCCAATTCTTCCTTTAATTAACATGAAGTTTTTATGGCTCAAACACAGTTATGCTGCTGCTCTGTAAAACAGCAAGTAAAGGAACTGCATCCGAGAAGCACAAAAAGCTACAACTTTGAATCTCATTTAACTAGAAAATCAATTTATCATATCCCAGGAAAGTATTCGGATACTTATATTGTTGTAAAAAAATCATTTTGCTCTGGGATTAGGGTTAGCTCCAAAGCACAGAGGTTAGTATTTCAGAATGCATCTTTGTGGCAGCACAAATAATCCTTTCTCACTGAAAATAGTCACATTCTAATCAGATTCTGTGTAGCACTGTTAAACTCAACTGAAGTATTTTTGTAAGAGTTCCTGTTGAAAGTTCTACTATGTTTTCTTTTTGGTTAGTAGGGACATCCAGCGCTCCTGCCTTTATGGTTCCAAATTAATGATCAATCTTTTTAGAGGTTGTTTCCATCTCCAAATCATTCATGACTCCTCTAGTTCTACAATAACTTCTCCAAAAGAGCACAAGAGTTGTAGCCTAGCCTAGAAAGCTGCTAAAAATGCCTTGCTTACTCAAGCAATAATTTAACTGTGGGGTAGGTGGATGAACTTTTCTTCAAAATTATTTCAGATCATCCTAGCCCATGTTAATTTTGGTAGAGTATTTAATACTCTGTATTCCAACACCAGCTGTTTTGATTTGGAGGTCAAGAAACAACTTTACTTCATGTCAGGGAGGCTTTTATGAACTTCTTGGATCCATAATATGCAGTGACTGTGCAAAGGAGGAGGATTTGCTCCAGCAGCAGCACTTGCCAATCTTTGCTCTATGACCTTCCAAGAAAAGACAGAGGTATCTTTACATGTCATCTCCTCGATACTTGAGGTATTTTTAAAAACCACTAAAAAGTGATTTACTTGAAGACAGTAATGGGAAGTTTAGCCTATTTCTTTGAGGTCTGTGCTACTTTCTAGATTCTGTTTTAGCAAACCTTCCATACCATCATGTAGGTTGGCTGTTGTGGTAGGTCTTTTAGGGGCCACTTGAAAATACTATTCCTGTCCATTCAAATGGACCCTTGTCCATACATACCTAGTGGCTTTATTTTATCATATATATTACATATATGAATAATATAATTATTAAAATGATATGTGTATATTATATGCAGATTTGTAAATAAATAAAATAAGACATCTCTTGTCCCTCACTCCCTTTTCCTCCCTCACAAAAGTGGCAGTGTCAAGAAGGTAAGGGAACTAGTCTGGTTACATTTTATCAAAACCTAAACTTCACAATGACCAGGAGCAACATTTCAAAGTCCTCAAGCACTTAAACTCCTTCTGAAGGCTTCGCTTTGATGGTTTAGACTCCAGTGCTAATCTGCTAAACTGAAACACAGCCCTGCCTCCCCGCAGCTGCTGCCAACACATTACTGAAATGCTACTCATCTGCTATACATTTAACCTTTATGATTACTTAACAGATAGCTGTGTAATTAGCCATCTGAATACAAAGGAAGAATATTCCAAGTTATTCTCATATAAGAGATTAATTGCACTTCTCCTCCTGTAGAGTTTTTCTGCTTTTACTTCTGTATCATTTAAAGGCTTGTTACCGGACTGCAGTTTAACAGATGCCCCATTAAGAAACACACTGACACCGAGGAGGCAGTAGACAGACAGAAATCAATAACCTGCATTCTTTTCAGCAGAACATATTTTTGATAAATTGTGACATGTCCTTTTAGAATAAAAGGAATTTGATAAGTACCCAGGGCAAATCTTACCTGGCCTGATTAAAGCTGGATCCAATGTTTCTATTCTGTTTGTGGCCATAATAACCTTAACGTCCCCCCGAGAGTCAAACCCATCCAGCTGGTTCAACAGCTCCAGCATTGTACGCTGGATCTCCCTCTCGCCGCCTGAATTTGAGTCGTACCTTGCAGAAAAAGCAATATAATCAGAAAATAAGTTATGCACATTTCAGAACACACCTATTAAGACCACAAATACTAACCACAAGCACATAAGCATCTTCTTTTCAAAGCACTTATGTTATATACTGTTTTTTTTTATGTGCACCTATAGAAAACAAAACTTACATTTTTTTCAAAGGTAGGTTTTCAGAACCTGATTATGATAAAAGGTAAGTAAAAAGACAACAAATTTGTTTTACTATGGAAAGTAACGGTAATTGTATGAGGGAAATTTGTCCCTTTTCCATGTTTATGATGTATTCTATCATTCCCAGTCCTCTTGCACAATTGTTTTCTTCCTAACAAAGATAATTAACAGCAGCAAACTCTAATTCTTAAGAAGAACTTGGAATCCATCCACTTCAAAAAATAAAACCACTGCATTTCAATGTGGGTCCCAGTTTTACTCTGCACCTTAACTACAGTGACTGCATTTGTGATTTAGTCATTTCATTTGGTAAATATTAGACTCAACATTTATGAAGAATTGTCCCACACTATGCACTTCACCCTCAGTCCAATCCCTACTGCATATGCTGACATTTATGGAGCAGAAGCTGCCTCCACACTATAGCTTCAGCATTCCTGGCCGTGCAGCAGTATGTGTGAATATGCTTTTCTTCTGTGATAAAGACATTGTTTGTTTTTCTATAAGCTTAAAAGCACTTTCAATGTCCTTATCTGTGGCATGCTGTTTCCAAACTGAATGCTAATGATGCGAGGCTCTGGTAATACAAACTCGATGGGACTTTACCCCCACTCAAGTAAAACCATCTTTCCATTTGCGGCTAATGATTTTTCAAAGCAAAATGGCCCGGATAGAGACTGAACTGCAGCTCAGTCTGACGCAAGCAATGTCCACCATCCGCCCCAGCCACGAGGATGTGACCCACGCAGTGGCAGCCCGGGTGCCGTCGCACCTCTTTGTCCCGATGGCGTCGATCTCGTCAATGAAGACGATGGAGGGCGCGTGCTCCTCAGCCACGCGGAAGAGCTCACGCACCAGCTTTGGGCCATCACCCAGGTACTTCTGTATCAGCTCTGAGCCAACAACTCGCAGGAAGGTCGCTGACGTTTGATTTGCCACCGCTTTGGCTAGTAAAGTCTTTCCTGTTTTCAATTGCAAAGAAATAATGTAGTTAGCCTGCAGGCAGAAATATGTGTTTAGAAAAAGATTCACAACAGACTTGACAGTGTCAAACGTAAATCAGTTTAGCAATTAGCTATCTCAGCACGTGCGTTGTTGTACGCGCAATACCTGTGCCAGGGGGACCATAGAGAATGACTCCTTTGGGTGGCTTTATACCCATCTCTTCATAGTATTCAGGATGGGTGAGGGGAAGCTCCACAGACTCCTGCATTGTCAGGAAATAAATGGTATTTTATAAACAGCTCTCACCTCAGAAGCTGCAAGGAGCTTTAGAACTGCATTACTAGAAGCATGTAAGGGCAAAAAGAACTTAATTTCTAGATACTGAGAAACATCTGGGGATAAAAATATACTTCATGTTTCAAAAGAGCTCTTCTAAACAGGTCTCCTGTAATTGTTCCCACTTGAGATGGGAAAGAAGCAGAGTGCGAGTGTTCCCCTTCTAATCTAGAGGCATCATGCTGACTAACCCCAACTGACGACACCACAAAAAAGAAAAAAAAAGAGCCCTCCTTTAAGAATACTTTCCAACATGAGCTACCAGATACTACAGATTAACATCTTAAAGAGTATTTCAATTTCAATTCAATATTCAATTTCAATTTCAATATTTCAATGTTCAACCTGCATCACTTCAAAAGGTCTACTTCTGACTGAGCACTACTGGAAAAAAAAAAAAAAAAGGCAAAACAACCACCAAACATCCACACCCAACCCACAAGCCCCACCTCCCTCCAGACTTTCCTAGACTGAATGACACTCAAGACAAACTCTGTCCCTTAGAATTTATCTCTCACCTAACAGACAAGTAACTTCACAACAAACAATACGTTGTACAATAGCATGTCACTGCAGCGTTTTTGTAAATTCAGCCCTCTACAGTATCTGGGAAAGGTTTCTGGGTATACGGAGCGGTGCCCTACTCATCAAGGGGAGCTGTTTCAATGCATGAGTCTGTCTAGAAATGACACGCACAGCAGTGGGGTGCTGCTGTTAATCATTTAAGTTCTCAGTTCCATAGCTATGGGGATAGTTGGTTTTAACTGTGTGAATTAGCACGTTTGAATACCTTGATTTCCTGGATCTGGTTGTCAAGGCCCCCGATGTCAGCGTATGTTTCTTGAGGTGCTTTCTCAACTTTCATCACAGTAACTAACGGGTCTGTGTCATCCATTAGGACTCCTATCACCGCATGAACCTAATTCAAGCATCAAGAGTGGTCAGAGACACCTGCAAGCAGCAGGATCTAATAAATCCTCCAGCCCAAACCCATTTGCACAGACTCATTAAATACTCAGTATTAATCCTCGGAGCCTGTGGTCCTGAGATTCCCAGAACAGAGGCCGGTCAAAAACAGTACAAGAACTTGCACTTCATTTTCTCATCTTGCTCTACAGAGACAACTCACCTTGTGATTTAGCAAAACAGAGCAGCCTGGCTCCAGCAGATCCTTGTCCACGAAAGACAAGATGCTGACATAGTGCTCCGAGCCCACGGACGTAGACACGATGGCATGGTTATCGTCGATGATCTCCTCTAGCGTTCCCACGGACATGGGGGTTCCCCTCAAGTCATCCACCTTGGAGCGCTCTTCCTGTTACGAAAGGAAAGGGGAAAAAAAAAGAATGAAGAAACAACTCAAAAATTCTGGCTAAATACAACACAGTTAAAAACACAAAGCATAAAAAAGAGGTTTTGCTTCGGTTGTTTTAAGCTTTAGAGGGCAGCAAAAGCATAAGCTGTTAACAAAAACCCCTACTATTTTAGGCTTCTGGACGTAAAGCTCCACTTTGACAGCACTGAAAACCAAAAGCAGCCACTGTTACCTTATCTGAAGTAATCTATGCTTGAACTAAACACACAAATTAATTAGGAAAAAAATATTTTATGTACAGTAACTGAGGCTTAATGACTAACCACAGTAAGCCTAACTCGTTCAAACTGGCATACACAATCATGGCATTATGACCATTACTTTTCTATCAAGTGATTTATGTTACGGCACCTGTTTTAATGTTAGAAGTAGCAGCTCACTCAAAACTCACCTCTTGTTTTTCTTCCAAAGGTTTCATTTGTTCTTGATTTCTGATAAACTCTTCCTCCATTAACAAGTAATCTTTAATTCTCTCTAATTTTAACAATTTGAGTCTGCATTGTGTGTGAGGAGTCACTGTAATCAAAATAGAATTTCAGTATTTTAGAGAGCTTGACATGGTCTAACTATTCATTAAGTCCTTTCTAGAAAAGATCAAAAACAAAACAAAACAAAAAACTTAATGATTATAATTTCTATACAAACTGCAAAAGCAGCTTTAGTAGTAGACTCCCAAGAGCTAGTTATTAAAATATAAGTTTTATATTTTTCCTAAATCAATTATAAAAATGCTAATTAAACATAGTAGATCTTTTTGCATATTTGGAGGAAACCTCTCCTACGGTCTTATTGTGGGAAGAGGCTTTAGCATACGGGAGCTGACTGCTGGCAGAGCCACGAATGCTGGGGTTTTCCATGAGTGGGTCGGTGCCATCACAAGGGAAGGGGGACAAGGTCGCCAACGTTGCTGGGAAGCACAAGCTCTTCAACTGAAAGCTGTAGCTGCCCCTGGAGCAAATGTAGCCCCACATTATTTCCCCTTCCTGGGCCTGCAGCAGAGCCACTGGTACTGGGTAGGACTCCACTAGATTCTGCCAATACCACCAGGCAGAAAACCCCAAAAGCAAGGGGCCAAAATCTAAGATATCTGAGATATCTACTGATCAGAATCAGACATAATTGTCTTAAAGACATGTCCAGTTAACAGAGCATATGCATTCTCACAGTAAGGTTAAAAGTAAAGCCTTGAAAAATGTAAAATCTACAGATAAAGCTAAAAACTTATCAGCAATATCACTTTCTAGGCAGATTTATAGGGCCCAGTGCCTTGCTGAAGTCCCTGTAATTAGGGTAAGGCAAACCAAAAGCTAATCATTTCCTGGCAAGGTTATCTAAATACACAGGAGATAGATACAAGGACCTGACTCAAAATATGCAACTCTGTTTCCAGAGAACAGTCTACTAATAACTCATCAGGGTAAACATTTATTCAACCTGATAGCTCAGATGTATAATCAATCTTATATCTAAGTCAGTGAAATAACTGGTCCCTATTTTATATATCCCACTAATTCTTCATCAAAAGCATTTTGTTTAAACAAGATTTCCCCTACTTCTCATTCAGCTTCTATCTCTCTCTCATATATGGGAACCCATATGTATGAAATGCATCTCAAACAATAAAAATCTTATTTTGTATGTTTAAAAACTGGGCATGTTTTAAAATTACACTTGGCTTAAGGGTCAAAACCAGGGACACTTGGGGCCCATGCAGAGGCATGTCCAGGGTGGAGGAGCCTGTCCTGCTGCTGGTGAAGGCCGCAGGACAAGCACTCACCCAGGGGCAGCTTGCTCGCAGCGTCTGGTCCCTTTGTCTTCTTCTTCTTTTTCCCCACTCGAGTTGGAACTGGAGGCTCATATTTCTTCTTTTTATCCTTTAAACAGAAGAATTCCATAAAAATAAAATCAGACCACTAACAAAAAAAACACATGCACAGGTGTCAGGCACTAAGACTAAGAGAGAGCTAAATGTAACTGAATGTTTACACAACAAAAGAAAGTTTTGTTTCCACCTCCTTTGTGATATATGGTGAAATGTCCAAAAAGAAGGTTCTTAAAAAAAAAAAAAAAAAAAAAACTCCTCCTTGTTCTACAGCCCTCTTTTTAACTAAAATTTCTTTATTCTGATGAATTAAGAACACAGAAGGCTAGAACT
This sequence comes from Crypturellus tataupa, assembly GCA_034781795.1. Classification (NCBI taxonomy): domain Eukaryota; kingdom Metazoa; phylum Chordata; class Aves; order Tinamiformes; family Tinamidae; genus Crypturellus; species Crypturellus tataupa. Next base: position 8,165,738 of record JAWLRI010000448.1, read on the forward strand.
TGAAGTAAACCAGAAACAAACACACACCAAAAAAATCATGCATGGAAACTGGACCTCACAATGAGGAAAACATTAAAAAGTCCCAAAAATGGGGAGATTCAATCTGTAGGTAACATGCACTCAGTTTTCTATTTCATACACAGTTTGCAGTACAGAGCACTATATTGCTGTCTCCAAAGGAAAACCAAATGGCCTCTGCAGATCCACAACAAGAGGAACCTCACAAAGGTGCAAATACAGGGTCATTTTCATCAAAAACAGTTATTTGAATGATGCTTTGAAGATACCTACCTTTTCCAATCCAGACAAATTTACAGTTTTATTCTGTTAAATAAATTACTACTGCTAAATAATCCCTTTACATTCATTTTTTAAACAGCAATCTATTTTCTCCCCTGTGTATCTGGAAGAAAGACATTTCAAAAACAACAACAACAGAGCAAGACTGTTTTTGTGCAGCACAGATTACAAGAAATAATAATAAAAAATCACATGAACCCACAACAACAAGCTTCTAGAGGACACCTGCAGTAAGCAAAGGCTTCCATTGTCTTGTTATTTACCTTGTCATCCTTCTTGCCACCACCAGGCCCGTGTCCACCGCTCTGACTCTGACCCTACGCAAAGAGGAGGCCGAAGTCAGTGCTGCCAGCGGAAGCCCCCGCAGCTCCGCGAATCCTGACACCAAGACCCCGCGCCGCCCCAACGCCAGCCGCGACGGGGCGCGGCGCAAGGGGCCGCCGACCCC
>JAWLRI010000448.1:8167465-8209574 GCA_034781795.1 Crypturellus tataupa
CCCGCCCCGCCCCTGGCCGTGGCGCGCCCGCCCGTTCCTCGGGCAGCGAGCGGCGGGTGCCGCGCGTTAAAGGTCGCGGTCAGCCGCTGCGGTGTTCCTGCTATATCAGTTATATTGAAAGTTCTGCATCCCCGGAAAGGTAAACCCGTGTTAATCCTGCCAGTTCGGGCTATCTCCCGTAGGCGCTACGCGATAAGCGATGGGTTTTCCCCGGCAGGAAACACAAATACTTTGGCTCTGTCGCCCCACGTATCCATACCCTGCATTTCGATGCTCCAGCAAGACAAACAGGAATCAGTTATGTGAATTAAAACCCGGTAGCTCTTCCTCAAAGTTCATTTCGGTGTGGAAGAGAGGCAAATAATTCCGTGTGACTTTCGTTTACAGTTAAAATGTTGCTTTGTTTTGGTTTGTTTTTCCCAGAGCTGGTGCTTCCTGTCCTCCTCGGACAGCTGTTCAGGAACACTGCAAGCGTTTCCATCGCACACCTCCCTATCAGTAAATCCAGCGTCCGCTGCTACAGCAGCTCTGCGTCCGCGCCGCGTGCCTGGGGCGGTGCGAGGCCGCCTCGCAGCGGGAGCCGCGGCCGTGCCGGCTCCGCACGCGCGTGTGCTCAGCCCCTACAAGGCGCGCAGGGGACCGCACGGGCCCTTTGCTCGACCACGGCGCAGTCCTGTCCGCGAAGCCGCAGGCGTCACCGCTGCCCGCTCCGCCACGTGCCCAGCCAGAACCAAAGCCCCTCCGGGCGGCGCCTCTGCCGCAGTGCCCGGCCGCCCGCGCACGGGGCGGCTCCGCGCCCGCCCGCGCAGCGCCCGTGGCCGCGGGGCTCCCAGCAGCCAGGATTCTCACGTACTCTCCCTTCTTTGGGGTGAAAACCTCATGAAAAGGTTTTGCATGATTGTCCGGGGAGCTGATATGAAAGGGTTTTTTTGTTTTGTTTTTGTTTTTTGGTGACTAGCTCTAGCAGCAGGAAGGTTTTCAGCAAGCTGAAAGTATAGTCTAAAAATAGCTATATTCTGCTTCCACCTGATCTCTGGATGCATATGCAACAGGTAGAATATATTTACATCTACTACAGTTTTCACTGTGAAGATCAGAGCACTCGTGAAACGGACTTTCATTTCAAAGCAGTCAGTAGGATGTTTGCTTTGATGCTGTCTTTTCTTTCATATTTTCTCTAGAATTCTCTTCTGTGAATAAGGAACTTTGTTTATTAAATTTTAATTTAACCCTGGCTTAGTGTAAGAAAGACAAGGAGCTACAGACTTATAAAACCTTCCAAGACGTTAATGAATGTGTTTCCCAATATTCCCACTAATGGTCCCAAGGACTCTAGCAAGCCTGTTTACCTGCTGTGCTGAAGTGCACAGCATTGTACTGCATTGGAAACTCTCCTAAAACAGAGAAGAAATCCTTACAGTCCAACCTCCCAAAGAAGCAGAAAATCCCATTTTCTCTGCGTTGCTGGGAACAATGTGGGTGAAATCCATGTTCTTGAATACAAAGCCCTCCATTCACACAACTTGAGTTGGCACTTTTTGGTATTTGTAAACATCCTTATGGTTGGTCCTTTGTTCTGTCATTTTACTTCTCAATAACAACATTAAAAAATATATATAAAAAGATTAGAAATTAAATGCCTTGGCAATATTCCATATAGACTCCCTTTGAAGCTTTGATTTTTAGAGTTTGTTGAGAAGAAAGAGAAAGGTTACTGGAAGCATTCTTTAAAAGCAGGTAGTAAGTTATATATGCTTAAGTTTTCCAGTAATCAGCTTAGAGGTTTAAGATTGAAGTATTCTATTTAAAAAATTGATTTCCACTCTCACCATGTATTTCCATTTCACAGTCTTTATAACTCAAAAAAACTTTTTGTGCTACAAAACAGCTGATAGTCTGCCTTAACGTGTCCCATTCTATTCAGTTAAGGTGTTGCTAGCCAATCAAAATTCCCTCTTCATTAGGAAGCTGTAGATCTATTTTAAAATGCACGGAGCAGTTTAAAAAGCAGAGAAAACCTGTTGTGATGTCTAAGGACCTAATTAAAGATCTAGATTTCGAGGTTGCTTTATGACAAGTTTTTGAAATATGAGAGGTTTTAGATTATTTCTTGTTTCTAATCACATTAATAATAAAAATAAATTAGGTAAATTGAAAGTTTAGAAAAATTATGAATATTTCATTTTACCTCTCTTATTTTTGATTCTTTAGAAAGCATAAGTTTAATACAGTTTAGGAATAGAAAATCATTAATAAAACACTTTTCCTTTTTAAAAAAAAACAATTAGAATGAATTGATAATATTTTCCCCAGGTTTTTCTTAAGAAAATATATGAATTGAAATAATCCTTTTCTACAGTCTTATCTCTTTAAAAAGTTTACTTTCCAAAACAAAACATCTAACCAGACATTCCCAACCAGTTCCAGAAAGAAGTGATTAATTGGTCAACAATATATCAACAATAGATCAACAAAATATTTAAAGTTGGGCAAAGTTGGTTTTGTTCCTGTAGCCAAAAAGACAACTGAGCATGTTAAAGATTTATTTGAAGGGCAGCATTTACTTGGCGCTAAGTGGAAGGGAGCAAAGCGGAACAATGTCTAAACTGAGAAGGCTACAGGTCATTCCAATCGTACTGTTACAGAGGGAAGAAAGTATTCTACTCACATGTATATATTTGAGAGTCAGATCAGAACAAAGGACTGAACAACAAGATTCATAAAGAAATATAAATACTGTGTTTCATTTTTAGCTTACTAATTATCAAGAGCACAGGTGAACATTAGAGCAAATGTTTGCACTCAGGTACTGGAATAACTACACAGCACCTTCTCACAGGTTCCCATATTTTTAATTTGCTCTTTCTGTTCTAGGAGTGGAAGTGGGTTGCGATGTGTAAAATATTGGTGCCTTCCCATTTCCATGTTGCAGTTGATATTTTTAAGTATATTTTTGTGAAGTACCTTTGAATTAGGATAGCCCATCTGCATCATTTTATCTTCAATAACTATTCCACAAAACAGCTCCCACTGGTATCTGTTGATGTTGTAAAGTCTGAGTATCACCAGAAACCAAACTTCTTGGAGCAGGAATGACTTGAAACTGGACCAGGAGAAATCAAACATCCAAAGCAAATTAAAGGTTTAGAAAATGCTGGGAGTAAAATCCTTTGGCATCTTTCAGTGCAGCTGGAAAGCACCTTGAAAGCTTGCTCATACGTGTTTTAGAATACAGCAGGCTATCATTATATTGAAATAATGATTGTAATATACTTTGTTTTTATATAGTCTTATTTGATAACCTCAAAGCACACTTCCCTAAAGAAATTAAACCTCGTGGTGTTGCAGAAGGCAAGTAGGTGAAGGAGATCACCTTATGCCTATCATCAAACAGCTGCAGTGAAATTGTTCTCAGTTAGTGTAAGTGACATCAGAATTACCCCATTGACTCTGGTGCAAAGGCCTTCCCAAAAGAAATGGCAAAATTTGCCCCTGAGAGTTCCAGTGAGTTATATCAGTGTAAGATCAAAGTGGCATCCTAAATCCAACCAAAAGTGAGTGCAAAAATAAAATGCTCCACATGTTTGAAACAGTCATTGGCAAAATACTGGGTGTTATGTGCTATTAGCTCTTGCATTTCTGTAAGAAAAGCTGCTTTCGTACTTCAGCAGCAAGCGAAGAACTATGTTGCTAGGGTGACCTTTGTATGGCAAGCAAGTGTAATTATCAGTTGATTTGTTCATAAATTCTAACATATTTGCCAATCTATATTTTTTAGGGTTTTGGGTAGTTTTATAACAGGTAATACAAAGGACTACTGGCAGAGGAAATTACTAAATCTGAGGAAAGGAGAAAAGAAAACCGATGAAATATGGAGGGGAGTTAACTAAAGAGAGCACAGAGTTCCTCACCTGGCCTGTTGCTGATTTGCATAGGTACCAGCACCCCACACTCCTCAGATTCAATCCCTGATAACACTGTTAGGCTAGGATGATTTTAACAAACTGAATATTTCTTCATTATTTACATCAACATCCACATAAATTGAGTTTGTTCTAGAGCCACTTTGCACAATCCAGTTATGCTGATGAACAGAGATGGTGAAATAATCTCCATGGAAAGAGGAAAAAAATTTCCCAGAAAGTAGTATTTCTGAAGTAGTATTTCTAAAATTGTGCTCACTACTCAGGCTGCATGAAATTCTTCGAGAGTAACAGCTGTTTGCCAAGTCTTGTGCTCCATTCAGTTATCAACCACTAATGATGTGCATGTTTTTTCCCTGAAAGGGCAGAGTTGTAATTACTTATCTACTGCTGTAAGTGCTCCCACTTTGCAGCGTTTGTGCAAGGCATCAAGTGTAAGTGCTCACAGGGCTTACATCCTCGTGGCCTGTATGGCTGCAGGCGGGAGGATGGGCCAGAGCACATTGCTCACACACACCAGTGAGGGGTTCATTAAAGGCAGCAGTTCTGACAAGAGGCTTGAAGTCAGAGAGCATGTGGGGACAGTCCCACAGCTCCTTGAAGCAGATGGAAAGAAAGGCTGGACCTCATAATGAAGAGCGTAAGTGGACAGAATGCATCAGGGAGTTAACGAGCAGCAGAAAGAGGAGCAAACAGAGAGAACTGGTGTCAGAGCCCAGGGAGGCATTGCCTGAGACATCCAAAAGGGAAGCAGAATAATCGTCACGTCTCATAAGTAGGAGTCAGTAATTTCACCACCTCGCCACTGTAATTAAGCTGAAAATATGTTGGTTTTAATTGCTCCCCGCTGAAGCACTGGCTCTGCATTAATCTGCTGGCTAAAATATAATAACTCCTGTCTGTCATTTCCTGCAACATTGTAATCTAATACAGCGCTGGCATCTCACCGTGTTCACGTCCTCTATTGAATAATTGTGGCTTCAGTTTCACAATGCACAGTCTGTTCAATCAGTCTCTAATTGCAGTGCTCTCCAAAGCTATGTTTGATACAGCTATGTAATTATGTTTACTCTTAATAATGCAATTGGAAATCTGTTGAGTTAGTCAAAGCAGTCATCCTTGCTTGCAAGCAGCAGTTTCTACAGCTAATTTTTTCAGCTGCTGGGGAAGGTATTTTTTTTTCTAGTTCTATTTTGCTCACTCTCTGAAAGGATAGTCTTACTGAAGGAAATCTGTAAACACAGGAGCTAAAAACTCTGGAAGTGTTAGCGCCTGCTATAGAGGCAGCAGAGAGCTACTTGCCTATCCAAAACAGCTGGAAAAGCTACTGGTTTCAGTGAAATGAATGTGGCCTTGCTTTTTATAGTGAGCGATGTGAAGTGCATGAATTCCTGCTTGCTTTGGGTATTGCTTCATTTGTTCTTTTCTAATAAAGGGCAGGGTGATTAAGGCAGGACTACGAAGAGATGCCACAGACTCCTCTGGAAAAGCTCAAGAGGAGCAGAAGGATCAGGCAGGGCTGCTGTGGCTCTGAGGCTGCACTGTCTTTGTAAAAGAAGCCTGTTGAAAAACCCTTCAGATGCAGATTCCACTTAAAGGTAGCCTTGGCAAACAATTTCACATATAGGTTTGTAATTAGTGAAATTGTCTTTATTTTGTCCTGTAAATATAGCTTTCCACTTCAGTTTCCTTCACACTATATTACTTAAATATTACATCTATCAGGATGATATACTTTAGGATTTTCATTTTCACTGCTTTTCATTAACATCAAAGTACGGGGTCCTATCGTGGCATTTTGTGTATTACACTTTCCTTTCATTATATTTTTCTTTGAAAGCCATGCAATTTATTCTTCACCTTGTTTGAAACACATAGAATTACCTGTTGTGTTAATGGCTTATTGAATGGGAACATGAAGTGCTCGCAGAGCCTTTGCAACAGGCTGATGTCCATAGTTCTTCATGTCTGAAAGGCTTACACCAAATCATCCCAAGGAACATAAGTTTGTGCTGTGATCATTTTTCAGGATTTGTGTATTTTTTCCTTAGCAAAAGAGAAGGGTTTAAGACAGAGATATATAAAATTATACAAGCCAGGGGTAGCAGAGACCTCCCTTTTTGCAGCAGTTTCTCAATGTGCAGAAAGAGTTAAACGTGGCTGGTAACGTGTCAGCAGCAGATGTGGGGTAACCTGTGAGATGTGGGGTGGGGTAACCAAACCCGTGTCACTAGAGCTGGTGCCTCTGGGGGGGCTGCCCTTAGTGCTCAAGGCACAACCTGCTGCCACAGGCACGGGTTTGGTTATCTCCACATGGGAAAATGTATCTCACAATTAATTTCAAACCAGCCTCTTTTCTGTGAACTCTTTCACTCTTTACTCACATAAGCTCCATGTGAATCAACAGCAAGATGCAGAGTTTTCCAGGCTGTTGTCCTGCTCCTTTCATCCTCTTAACACCAAAAGGCAACTTCCTGCTGCTGGGAGGTCCCACATCCCCGTAATGATCTAGCCCAGTCACACTGGCAGGTGAAAGGCGACAGGATCACAGAACCACCATAGCTGCAAACACCTCATGGAAAGGTTCCAGTTAATTAAACATGAAACAGGGATAATAGGCTATAGCAATGTCAACATATTCTGCTGTCAGCTCCCAAAAGGAGAGCTCGTTAGCCCTCGCTAAGCCCATCCTCCCCGGCCCGAGAATGGATAGGTGCCCTCTCAGAAGAACTGCGGTTCTTTGCAGAACTAAGAGAATACCAGCTCAACTGGTTAAACACGGAGTGTTGCAGCACTGGAAATAATTATACGGGACTGGATCTATCATTGGATCTAAGAGCATAATTTAATTTGGAAAATTAATGTCTTTCCTTCACTAACTGTATTTTTATCGATATCTGTCTTTGTGTGTGCTCTATTCACCTCTGCTTCCCCAAGATTAGCTTCAGAGATAACATGGTGTTTACAATATATCATCAGCCTAGCAAGGAAGGATTCAGAGTGGAAAAGCATTTGCCAGTTTGAAAACTGTCTGGCTTTGAATGTCAGATTTAATTAAGTTGCTTCTGTTGAATTTCCTGAAGGTCTGGCTCCAAACTCAGCTCAGGGCCAAAAGTAAAATAAGTACCATGCCTCTCTATATCTCTCCCAAATCCAGTCTATCACAACAGCCTTAATTGACTCCAAATACACTTTTGTTTTATGCTATAGAGAACAAAAACAAGATCTGGAAGTATCAAGGATAGGATCTGCCTGTAAGATTAGTCTTCTACTTTCACCAGATGGAGTTGAAAGACAACAATATTTTATACTTGGTGTACAAAAGACAATTCCGACAAAAAAATCCAAATACTTCATTTGAAGAAAGATTAATAACTCAATTCATACAGATACACTAAATGTGTGCATATCTGTGCAAAAGGTAAGTGTGCAATGGAGAGTCCAGGGGTGGAACCTGAGAATGGGCTCATGGCAGGCAAGTAGCGGGCATAACAGTAGCAGTGAGTAGGCTCTATATTGCTAGGGAAGCAGTGGAAAACAACTGCCTAGACTTTCCAAATTAGATTAGCACTATATTATGGTAGAAAAACAGCATTAGGAACAAATCATGCATTGTAAGAAAGAGTGTCAAGACAACCTTGATAATACTCCTCCAGCACAGGCTGACACAGGTGAGAGTTTTTGGGAGAGGGTAGGCAGGGAGAGGGGGGCTAGAACTAAAATTAACTAAATGGTTTAAAAGTTCTAGGCTCTCATTCTACTTCCAGTGATTCTCAAATAGCGCTTGTCAGCAGCGACTTTGTGTATCTGTCCTCGTGAAGAGATGTGCTTTCCTCCTGTTTGTCATGTGTGTCCTCATCATTCCTCGTGAAGAGATGCACATTCCTCCTGTTCATCATGTATGTCATCATTCCTCGTTTACTGTTTGAGTGCTCTGACGGACAGTGCATACCTCTGCAGCAGTCACACAATCCAGATAAACTGTCTTCCCAAATAGAAAAGTCACAGCTGCACAGAAAACTGAGACACTTATAAAATATAGGTCAGCTTTGGACTGTCCTTGCTACAGGATTAACGTGAGAGAGACTGAACAATGACAGGAGAGGTGATAATACAAAACCCAGTAATACAGAAATAGATTAGGAGATATATCTGAACAGTGTCTAAGTATGTCTGGGTATCTGTGTGGCAAGGGCTTGGGAAAAGCAGAATAATAGTTTGTAAGCACTTGAAAAATATGGCTCCAAAGAAGGGAGAGGTGATATCTAACTAGGAATACTGGCATGACAGAAAGAAGGAGGTAATCTTACTGCCTGAAAAAAATAGGTAGAAATGAATCTTATAAACAACAGTACTGGAAATCTATATCATAAAGATATTTAAAAGGATAATGGGCCAAATCTGGGGGCTCTTGCTGTTAGTCACATTCTTGGTCTGGCAGTGAATTCACCAGGGAGAAGAGCTGTGCAGGCTTGAATAGAGGGAGAGGGTCGAAGAACAAGAGTTAAGAGGAACCTACTGCATTTTATATTTGGTTACCAACACTGTCAACCTGCTTCATAGGTCATTCTTCTGCCCAATATAACTTTGAATTGTCACTGGACTGGTAAGAACTACTTTGTAAATTAGAAATACTTTAAAGTTAGTATTATAACAATTAAATGACAACTACTGCTGTTTCCCTAGAAACTAGATAAGATCCCTCTCCAATTGCTTCTGATTTCCATCTCCACTCAACTCGGAAAGTGGGACTTCTTGTGGAGATGGACTGTTTTTCTCTACCCTATGGATGACAAATAATGTTCAGTTATCTCTTTGTTACAACTACTTGATAATCAGACACTGTTTGCCTTTATTCTGCTGACACACACCTAATTCAAGGTCATGATTTCCAGTAGTTGACAAGAAATTGTCATTTCTGAAGATTGTTGTGAATGTCTGAATCTCAACTTGACATTTCCATCTGCGCTCCTCTATGGATCCAGATTTATGGCCTTTGTATTGACAGTGACTACAAATCGCCTAGTAGTCACTAATACAAACTAGTACAAATAATATACAGGCAGAAAAGAACTGGAAATGTTATTGTATATAATTATGATAATTAGCTAAAATTCTTAGGAGATTGTGTGTTCTTTAGTCAAAATAATCTGTAGCCTCAGTCCTTTTCACTGATGCTAGATTCCCAACTACTAATATGCTCTCTTTAAAATAAATTTTTTGTAGAATCTAACATGATTCATTCCTTGTAAGGAGATTGCATATGTTTTAATTAACTAACTGCACTCCATGTCTCCCCAAGGTAATTGGTCGCTGATTTGTCTTTGACCCCATGACTAAATTTCCAAAGATTATTGGTAATGTCACAACCAGATAAATGGTGCAAAATAAATAGTATACAAATAATAACTGTGTAGAGTGAATGGTAGCACTGGCTTGCGTGGATTTCATTGAAAGTCTGGGAATTGTTCAACACCACACAGGACAAACTAGAAGCAGGAGTCTCCCAAGGAGGTGCATTCACTCCCCTAAGCAGATCCTATTGCCAGTTAAAAAGTGTTTGGCCTATGTAATTACGGATATGATTACGAATATTAGATCAAAGGGCTGAAACAATCATGGTAGCCAGATTTCAGTCTCTGGCACAAATGAGATTAACAATTCAGAAGTCCATTCATGGAGACTAACCATATTTCCTGTACGACATTAACTTTCTTATTAAGCTTGTCAAATGAAAAGACCACAAAGCATCCCGAAATAGCAGTTCCAAGAAAACTATCATTTCACCTATTTTTCTTGCTCTGAATAGGTCTGTATCTGCGGTTCTCTTGTCGTTTTGTCCTATACTCCGCTGTGAAAAGTGACAGTCAGACTTGGTAAAGAGTCCAGCCCCGTGAGGTGAAATTGCAGAGCTGGATTATTGGTAAGTGAGGTATCTGGCCTGAATCTGTAGTAAAGTAATTTAGTTACTGGACCAGCCATGGGAGACTGGTGCAACAGCTGTTCTGGGCAGCAACCAGATGTGGGTAGCAGCACGCAGAAGTCACCAGCGTCCCGTGCCAAGCAGGCCGGGGCTTCGGCCCGGTGCAGCACGGTCCCTAGTGAGGGCAGCGGGCAGCATTCACTGCAGACTCTACAGGACTGTAGCATGGGGCCTTCCCTTCCCGTCAGTCTGCAGAGCCCAGGCTGTGGCAAGCTTCCCAGAGCTTTCTGCTCCCTCCTCCTCCTCTTCAGGATTTGTCTGTGGAGGCTGCTGACAGCCCAACCCCACTCTAACAACTGTGGGCTGCAGGGCTCGGGTGTAAGGTTCACAGCGCTGCCGACCGAAAATCCCATAGCAACTTGGTAAAAAACAAAATGAGAATCATGATTTTTTCCTATAACGTTTAAAAACACATTTTAATGGTCTCTCTGCCTCCTGTTTTGTGACCCCACAGAGTGCACCAGGGCCTTATGTTTCAGCTATTCTTTGCATGCGAGCATACTATCTCTTATAAAAGAAAGTCGAGGTGCTACTGGATCACCGTAATGCAGGGGCTGGGATTTCCAAGGAAAGTGTTCAATATCCTCAGTACATAATAAAATCTGCAGTGGTGACAGCAGTGGTGATTACTGACCACTGCAGGAGCAAAGTGGTGACCTTGCAACACACAGATGAGACAGTAAGAAAAGCGTGGCTAGGCCCAGGGCAGCAACAGCCCAAGTGAGGAAACGTGTGGCAGCAGCGGAGCTTTATGGCAGTGTGGCAGTCTGGCTGAGGAAGGAGCGGGTTTCAATTAATTCCTGGCACCAGCTGCCAGAGAAGGAGTTTCCAAAGGAAGAAAGGGATGGTCTGGAGATGATGCCTAACAGCAATAAAACAAACATCGCTTCTTTTCCATCATTTACCTGCAGAGGGAACCTTGGAAAGACAATTTACATGTACCCCAAACAAAAAAGGAGTGTTGGGCAGGCAGAGATCTGACATGCCATAGAAGAAAAAAATAAATATATCAGGGATATGATTTCTATGTCTGGCTATGCTGTTAGACTCCTTGGAGGAAGATAATATTTCTGGAGAAAGCTGTAAATTTAACTGGTGTTAAAATGTCTTGAGTCTGCAAACAATTTTATTTCTCCTCTGGTAGCAGAGATGTTAAAGAAGGTGAAGGCTCCGCCAGGTTTCAGGTCTGGGGTGAGCTGTCCTGCTGACACCTCACGCCTGTCTGCAGCCAACAGCAACAGCCCCCAGCACCACGCCGGGTACACGGGCCCTCTGAGGAGCTCTGCAGTTCCCCTCTGGCAGCTAAAGACAGCGCTACACACACACAGAAGGAGAATGGCCAAGCAAGTAGACATACCTGGAAGGCTTCTTTCCTTCTCCATGTATCACTGCTGAACATACTGGTCTGATAACTGAAGATTGCTGTGCACGCAGAAGACAACCTGAATTTCATCCCTACTTGTGTTGCATTGCCCGACATGAGGAAGAGGTTAATTTTCATGACTTTATCCCTTTTTAACCTTTCTGACACGCATGACACATATGTATAGCTGGACCATTTGCTGCCCAAAGGCACCAGTTCCATGATTCGCATTTTCATTGGTGTCCAGTGGAGAAAAGGGGAGATGAGCTCTCCTCCTGCTACCAACTCCCAAGCAGGTTGTTACAACTGATTATCACAACCTGTGAGACCATAGAAAGTGTCAGGTTAGCATCTTCTTTAGTATATAAACATAAAACCTGCTTGGAACCGTGCCCTGTTTGCCAGTTGTCTTTTCTGCCACCTCCAGATTACTCCATGCACTCAGGAGAGGCTCTCAAGTCCTTTCTCTACACAAAATAATTGAAAATAAACCACCGCTGTCTGAGCATGAAGACAACACTCAGAACCAGAGCTGGTTTTAGCTGTTAGGATAATTAAACATGCTGAAAGCAAGCCTAAGCCAGGAATGAGAGTAGGAGCTTTGTCTCCAAGCTATGGCAAGTGCTAAGGGCTTAGATGTAACTCCAGAAGCAGAACTAATAAAAATATATCACTTAAAAAAGCAGATGTTCATTACATTCATGTAAATTGTTTTTGCTAGGCCTAGGTGCATGGGACCAGAAGCATTTCATGCAGCTTGAAGACTGTGTTATTGAATAGCTTTTTTTACGATTCAACTTAACAGAAAAATCCTCTTTAAAGCCTATTTCAGATCATCTGAACTCTGCTTTTAGTTCAGTTATTCACTTACTACCTAATTACTAAGTCATACTTCCTCTTTATTACAAATCTCCTGCCATTTTATCCCTGCTAAAGAGTTAACATGAACTTTTACTTCCTTAGTGCTATATACCTAATGTGTAAATTGCTTCAGGAATTCACCTAGGGCTGTTTGTTAACAAAGCTCATTAATTTGCTTTCTTGGATTACTTGCACGCTATCCCACAGCTGGGAGTACAGGTGCAAGCAGTGCTTGAGTGAGGCCTCCACAGTCTCCAGGATTCCACGAAGCCTCAGGACATCCTTGGATTGAGAGATGTCCTTCAAGGTGCAGAAGGCAACTTATGAGGCAAGAAGCAACAAGGTGCTTTTGTGGCCCCAGTGGCCTGGTTTCGTACTAAAACATTGTACTTACACAAAAGAAAGGAGGAAAAATAACACCAGCTCCTATTGTGCAGATTTATGAGGAGAAGGTAAAGTGGTCTGGTTCCTTCACCTCAAAGGCAGTGAGACAAGTGCTCCCATATATCAAGACAGCATCAGTTCAAAGCAGAGCTGTGGTCCCTTCTTCCCGCTAGCAGCCACAGGAACTGTCTGTCTGGCATCAGATGCAGCCAGGCTGCTGCCTCTCTCCTCAGGAAATGTAAATCTAGAATCAAGCAACTCTCTGTACTTTTGATACTTTTGGGTATTGAAATCAAAGAGCTACCAAGCAAGTAACATATCCCAATAAGCTCCAACAGTGTAAGGGACCACTTGAGTCAGGAAAGCTGGTCGCTGCAGCCCCAGGCAAGCGCACAATAAACATGCAATTCACTGCATTCGCCGGAGCATCCTCTTCTGCCATAGCTTGGGGCTGTAAGCATTTCCTCACAGCACGTGATAAAATGCACATCTTTAGCACAAAAGGCCCCAGGGCTGCAAAGTGCCATGGCAAAAAGGCACAGGAGATACGCAGGGAGTCCCTGCAATGCCAGCAGGGCTTGCTAAGGCGAGACCTGCCTGCAGCTCCTCACATCCACCCTTCTGTTGGGGTCTTCATCTACAGACTCTTCCTTTTATCATTCGAGGATAGGGAATTCCAGGGAATGTCTCCTCCCTGGAATAACACCCATCCTGCATAACATATGGTTTTCTGGCTATTGCAGGCTTGGTGCTGCCTTCGTGCCACTGGTTGGTTCTCACAGGTTCTTCCCCAAGAACTTCTGCTTGCAAACTCCAGCAGCTTCTTTAGTGGCATTTACTCTGGTTTCTCATACAAAGCCACAGCCAGAAACCACATCCACAAGTGAGAGAAACAGGATGTGTTGCTAATTAATACCCTACCAATTTATCCTATTCTACTAAGTCTACAGCTCCCAGCACAAGTGGTGGGTGTTATGCTTTAATTTGCCCAAGAGATCAAATGAAAACTACATTAATTCTTTTTTAAAAACGAAAAATTGAAATCAAAGCAAATGTCAAAGACACTCTGAGGCTCTGTGGCACTTAGCAATACCTTACTGCTATTGATTTGTCTGGAGCTCAGGAAGGACATTTAAACCAAGGCAGGCAGCAAATGCCACAGCTTCTGTCACCTGCTCCCGATTCCAAAGAACAGCTTCGAACCCCCACTCAGGAACCCCCGCCTCCCACTCCCTGCAATCACACGAGTGGGTTTAAAATGTTCTCTCTGCATCTCATGCAGTCTGTCAGGAGGAAACTGAACCACGCAGAGAAAAACGATGGAAAGATGAGCAACGGCCCCCAAATTCCCCTGCACTGCAAGGAAACCACCAGGGCACCCAGTGCAGCGGCAGCAGTATCTGCATAACTGACCATCCAAAGCAGAGTGACCCTAAGGCAACACTAGAGCACAGGGCAGGGCCGACACTCCCACTCTGCGTGAAGGCTTCGGGGTTAGCAGCACTGAAGCCGTTCCCAGACCTCTGTCTCTTCCATGCCGCCGGGAATCGCTCCGAGGAGCTAGCACAGGTACAGCCCTATGTGCTGCTCTGCGGCCGCTGCTGGCACCAGCCCCAGGGAGAGCCTCTGGAGAGCAAACCCGCAGGGTGGACCGAGCAGCCCCACAGCCTTGGGGCTGCCCTGCCTGGCTCACCTTGGAGCCAGGCGCCCAGCTGCTCTGCAAATCTGTAACCCTCACAACGTCCTACGATTCAGTTTCTTATTGCTTTCTTTTTACAGAGATTAAACTGCTCAAAAACAGGCTAATGATGCTTGAAAGAGAGCCCTGTTCTGCATAATTTTGCCAAGTTTCTAGATCTCCTTCTTAAACTTTGGAGGAAAGTTTAAGTTCTGCTGCAGAGCTCTGTTGCTGGGGTGGGGGTCAGCAGGCCAAAAGGGAACAGCAATTTCCATGCCCCTTCCCACCCCCAAATGTAGTTACATGGCAGCTAGCAGCTAACGGGTCCATCCATTGGCACAACATGGAGTATGGAGGCTTAGAGAGAGAGGATTCCCCTGCTCAAAGGCAATAGCACTTTCTCAGATAACTAAAAAGCACATTCATGTCAATCTGATGCCATTATGCTTAATGGAGCTGAATCTGTGACTTCTGCTAAAATAAAACAGTCTTATGGCAGTGGGAGGAGAGAGACACACATTTTATAGCATAGCAGCCTTATGGGAAGGAGAACAAGGCTGTAGATGGTGTGAGGCTAATCACACAGTATAGTCATTTTATGCCTTACTAAAATGAACATGGGAATGTTATTTACATAAGTCACATGGGGAAGCTAAGCAAAGGCAGTACAACTTTATAGGAACAAAGTGGAGTCTTGATGGTTGGGGCCTTCTGCAGATTTGGGAGATGCTGCTACTTAGTTCAAAGTCCCATTCATAGTCCCCTTAGCAGCTGTGGCCTTTCTTTCACTGCCGTGTGCAAGAGCAGAGCAGTGACGATGGCAGCACAGGGCAGAAAACATCCCATGCTAAACGCAAAAGAGAAATTACCCACAGGTTGGGCAGCTGGAACCAAATCTCATGATTTTGGATTCAGAGGAAATAATACAGCTGCCATCTGGGTTTGTGACATGGCTCACCACAACCCCTCTTTTCTCAGTGTATTTTTCCATGCAGTGTTCAAGTACCTTTTGGGATAGTAGCCGGTACTGCGACTGCCAGTCAGTTCTTTCCCCCGCCTCTTCAGTTATAATGATGCGTCTCTGTTTGGCTCCTCATTACTAAAGGAATCTGTGGTTTTGCATGACTATTTAACTAACCCAATTATTTTCAGAGTTACAAATCACATTTTCAGTTTCTGCATTTATCAGTGCTGCAAACCATTCGATTAGTTTTACAACGCAGAATTCCCCCACTGTCTGATGGTCATGGGTCCAGCTCTGCGTCACTTGAGGCTCATTCATTTCAACAACAGCAGGAAAAGAAAACATTTGCATTTAAATGGCCACATTTTGTTTCGGCTGAGCATTTGAACCCACGCTTGTGGCCCAGGAGGTCAGCAAGACCTAGCAAGAGCTTTGACAAAAAGAGAGCCGCGCTGCAGTGCCGGGAAGGGCCTGGAGGGCTCAGCTGCAGGACCCAGCACTGCGGTGAGCCAGGAGGGGCCTCCAGCAAAGCTGCTGGTTTTCCAAGTGCCGCACAGCTGCTCTCAGCAGAAGGGAAGGGATGCTGGAAGAGGCAGCAACATTTTCATCTCTGCTTGCTGTTTCTAGGGGTTTGCACCCGTCTCAGCACAACAAAAACACGTTTAAATGAGCTTCAATGAACTTTGGCTCAGACTTGCCCGCAGGTACTGTACTGATAAAGCACTTAAAATTAGGTTATATTTGAGGAGACATCCCCAATTCTTCAGCGATGAGAATTCAACTATATCTATATATCCTATCAAAGGAAGGAATCTCTACTTTTTCCCCTATCTTTTTAGCTGCATGACTTACCATAGCTAAGAAAGCAGACCACCCTGCGGCACCCTGACGGAAGACCTATTCAAACGTTCAGTTTGCCTGGTGAAACCACAGTGGTTCTACCCCTGTGCATCGCAGTCTGACCTTTCCCATGAAATTATTTTGGCTCCACAGTGTGCTCTGTCTGGGAGCTTGTTGTTCCCCTGCAGTGCATTTGGTCTTGAAGCTTACAGTCAGATGCAGAAAATATTCACTTAACTGTATCCTAAGCCAGATCCTGCATGGGCACCAGGTGCTTCTACAGTTTGCTGAAATTATTATTTTCTAGCACCCTCAAAGAAATCAAATGACAGCTACAAATCTGTGAATAAAAGGTCTCGTCATTTGGCCTCCAATCTAAGCCTTTGTAGGTCTTGGCTTTATATATCTGACCTAGCTCCACTTGTCTGATGAATCAGAGTATTCAGTTTATATAAAGAGAGTATCTCAACAGTGCACAGGCCAGGCAGCGCAGTGAGCTTGGGGAAGAAGTGGTTTGGAGAAGAGCTCTCTGCTTGGCTCTAGTTAACAAGTTTGCATGTAGCTCCTCTAACTCAGAGCAGCCTCTTCTGAAGAGCTTCGGTTTCATTCAGGGGCTTTCAAAATTAACAACATTAAAGTAGCAGCTACTATGAGAAGTACTTCAGTAACTGATTCCCCGATGAAATGCAGTCTGCTTGTTGGACCCCACAGGCTGTATTAACAGGGTTTCTCCCAGGAGAGACTGCATTTCCTATCCCCACTTTTGTATTTATTAGTTTTAAGAGACTCAGAATCTTCAGATAGTCGGCAGAAGCACAAGTACATGCTGGAATGGAGTAGAAGATAATATACTGACTTGACAATTATGTTCATTTGGGAAGATAATTTCCCTGTCTCAGAATTTGTAATTACTTTCAAGTCCATAAAGATAAATCAAAAGCACTTAGTGCACAACTGCTGTTCATAAATGCTGTTTATTACCAGTGCTTTTCTTCTGTAGGTTTCAATACACCTTAGAAAAGTAAGGTACCACAAACCACTCTGCAGATGGGAAAATCGAATAACAAAGAAGTTAAGTGACTTTCCCAAACTGCTGCTCTGAACATCTTCCAGACACAGTCCAGGCTTCATAGCTCTGTGTCTGATGCAGCATAGGGCACAAAGTTGTAATTACCTGTAGAAAAGCACTAAAGTCATGCTCTGAGCCACAGAATTCACATCCGAATTTGGAACCCAGCCTACCCAGTTCCCAAGCCTTAAAATTATTATTTATTTCCTCTTTTGGAGGGTTAAGTTTCTATCAAGAAAATGCAGCCCAGCTCTGACTATGTGCTTGCTCTTCTGCTGAGGGAACAGGCAGGCTGCTGTGAGGAGAGCGGGAGCCTCTTGCAGAGCAGCCCTGGGCTCAGAACCTGCCCTGCTGCCAGCCATGGGCTCCCTCCCTCCTGCACCTCCCCTGCTCTATCAGCCTTGTCAGCCCCGTCCTTCACCAGGCTGCCACGAGCATCTCGTTTCGCACTCTGGCCAGTTCAACAGAAGGGCAGTTGCCTGTCTCTGCTTCATCCGGAATTATCCTGGACTGAAGTATTATTGAGAGATACATGGATTTAATGTTCATGATCACAGACCATGATAGTGGGTCTGATCACAGCAATACTTCCTACAATCTCTTCCAGCTCAGTAAAGATTATTCAACAAACAGTGGGTTAAACTTGAACAGCTATTGCAGACTTGTAGAGCTGCCCCCTCACTGAAGGGTGCCACAAATAACAGAGACCCATGAAAAAGCCACATAGCCAAAAGGTGCATACCTGATTTATTCAGTGTATGGTGGGAGGATAAACACGTACTTGCTTTTACATCCTCAAGCTCAATAAGCCTCTTTAGAAATTTATTCACAGCTCACTGCAAGCTATAGACTCAAAAGGAGCCAGTGCACTCTAAGGGAGCTGTAAAGACCATTGTCAGTCATCAAAACTATAATTATCCTGAGCATGTAGTCTGGTGACTAATTGCAAATTAAATTATGATGTTATTCCTGTTTTTCTAACAAGCCATGCCATCTTTAAACTGCTGATATAATCTGAAGATACTGAAATGCTTTGATATATTTTATGCTTAAATGGTGGCAGCATTTGTTTGAAATTTATTCCCTGTGTATAGCTCATGCTTGAGCAGACAGCAGGAATTTCTGTTTCTGAATATTGCTCTGACAGTGGAGGGTCAGAAACCCTCAGTTACAGCAAACCCTTGCTAGAGTTAACAGGGAATGGAAAGCAAAGGCAACCAACTAATCGACCAGGCCCTGCAAAAACCGGAGCAGGAGCGTATGGCGAAACAGCCACCCACTGCCACTGGCCATCCACATCCCTGTTCCCAGAGGTGAAGGGAGAAGATGCAGGTACACAGACATTCAACAGCATAAACACGTTTGGGCTACACAGGGAAGAGGCCAATTCCAAAGCTATTGACTTGATTAGAGATATCTTGCTGGGTAACACTTGTTTTTACAACTGGAGATAAACTCTGTCAGTCCCCATAAATTCTCAGGGTTTATATGTAGGCACAACCATGGCTGAATCGAGAACAGGACTGGAAGGCTTATAAAAATGAGAGCCAACAGGTGACTCATTTGTGTACTTGCTGGAAAGAAACGAACATTTCTGTTTAAAGAACATCTAATGTTATTGGTATTGTAGGCAAAAATTGCCCAGATGGGCCCAGTGGGTTGGCTCAATGTGACAGCCATTATTTTACTGGGTATGTTCTGTAACTATTCTGTATTTAACCAGCAGACAGAGCGTTGTGCCCCCGCCAGCACCCTGATCAAAGCTAGCTTCAGTCCTAGCACCAGCTCACAAAGCTTCCCTTCTCCTGCTGTCCCTGCTGCCAGCAGGGCTTGTTGTCCCACGTTGTACAGCTCCCAGGCACTTGCTTTGCAGTGATAGAAGGGGGAAGACTTGTGTCCTGCCGGGCACATACACCTGGGTCACCCAAGTAGCTTTGCACAACCCAACCTGCATTGTATCAGAAACTCAAACACCCCATATCTGACAAGGTCGTTGCTGCTTCTGTGCCATGCTTCAGTTACTCTAGTTTGCAGGAAGTATTTGGATGTTAAATTAGATTTAAGCCATTATGTTTCATTTTTATTGAGGATCTTTGACTCACCGCTTCACCGTTTAGTTGCTTCAGTTGCTTGCATGGCAGGTTGCCCATTAACAAGACATCTGAGCACCTCAGCAGCAGCTAAAACAAAACAAAACCCCTCATCAGACAAATAAACCCAAAATCCCAAGAGACTGAGCCAGGTTTGACAGGGGGTGATTCATCTTTCAGCTGACAACTTCCAGCTGCTGATCTTGGGAGGTTTCGTTCCCTGTATTGACAGCACAAATGTCACAGTCTTAGCTGTTTTGTGAGATATGAAGGGACAATGTCTAAACTAACTGATCCCTGAGGCGAAAGATCCTCCCTGTGCTTAGCAGTAGTATCACAGAGGCCATGTTGTCTCCCTGGTGCCAGTGATAGCCCTTGATGGCAGTGAGAGCTGAGCAGAGGCGTCGGGGTATCATTTGTCACCCTCAGCATCAAGAATATGAATCAAGATTGTGTGTGAGGTATCCTGTGATGAAGTCCCAGCTCTAGGGGTATGCAAGGTGCATTCCTCAGAGCCACAGAGACCTTGGTTGATAAATCTGGTGTGGGAGACCCTGGAGCTGGTCTCTGCTCACGCTAGTGGCAGTCTGCTTTCCACACTGCATGCGCAAGTGACAGACTTACTTTACTAGACTGTGAGATGTATGACCAGCGGCCTTTTCTTTTTTGACTGTTGTCATTATATGCAAGCCACATAGGAAAAAAAAAAAAGATGTTTTAAAAATGTTTACATTACTCTCTGAGCACAATTAATGTTGAATTAATATTGAATTTGTGCAGGCTGATGGAATAGAGCAGAAAGCAATCCTGACTTGGCAATATTTGTTTTGTAACACTTGCAGTTGGGATGGGTGGTGGTGAGATTTTTTTTTTTCTTGTTGTTCTACAACCTTTTGCAGTGTTTTATTTCAGTCATAGCCACATGCAGGCACACAGACTGGATATTGCTAGCAAAAAATGAAAATCCATTTTCCGGCTACCTCCCAGGAAGGACTGGTATAATTGGGCTGCAGTGGAAGGGCGCGCTGCTTCTTAAATGTGGGCCTTTCACCAGCTTCCTTAGAGAAACATTATTATTATTATTAATTATTATTATTATTATTTTAAGTCATAGCTCCAGGATTTTCAAGCTATCACAGGGATTTTCACAGCTATCCAAAAAAACAACCCAAGCGACTTTCTGCTTTAAACCTGCTCATCTGCCTTTCTTAAATTAACAGCTTCTCAGCACATATCCAAACACTTCCTACAGCAGCAAAACATGTCCAGTGTGTTCACACCTAGCAGGGTGACTAGTTTGCTTCCCAGGCTCGCAAGGAAATGGCTGTAAGTATCACCTGCAGCCGGAGAAAGGCTGCCCTGGGCTCCGGGAAGGTTTTTCCCGTCCAGCTCCGAGCCACAAAGCACCCGAGGCAGCCGAGGGGTTTTGAGACGGAGCCTGGCACAGCTTCAGGTGTTCTCTAAGGGTTTGGATGTTAATCTGAGCAATTCAAACCTATGAGCCTGTGGGATAGGCATGGACAGCACTCAAAGAAACTGTGCTTGTTGTGTCGCAGGGAAAACTGTCTGCTTTTCACAAATTGCTTCTGTATTTTATTGACAAAAGTATTTCCATTTTTACCCTAAACGCCTTAGATCTAAAGCATGGCACCTCCTGGGCGTTCCCCCACTGAAACTGCAGTTTCAGATTTTCCTGCTTCTCCCTGGTAACAGGGGGCTTCTCTTAAGAGATTATTTGTCCACTAATGCACCATTCGTACACTGCAGCCCCCTGAGGTCCCATGTTGTACTTTTCAATGGGAATAGTTTGGATTTGAGTTGGAATATTGCTGGTTTTGCACAAAAAATCCACAAGGAGAGCCACCCCATTCCATTACTCAATATCTGGGAGGCTTGTACAACATTTAATGGTTTGCACAAGATGTCCAAGGCTGTCCAAACAGCAGTTTGAGTTCAGTTACCAAGTGAGCACCTCAGTCCTCATAACCCTTTTCACACACTTGTGAATGGGGCACCTGCATCCCTCCCCTCTCTGCAGGGCCACAGCACAGTTTGGCAGCCTAAAATGAAATTATTAATAATTCAGTAACTTCATAACACTTAAATATTATCTTCTGTTACAGCATTCTTCATTTTAAAAACAAATTATCTTCTCTTTTTACCACTTCTTTATTTTTTTACAACTGCTCCTGTTATCATCTTGTTGAAGGAGCATTATATTTCATCCTGCCTTCTAAAGAAACGAGATTTTTCCCACCAACTTTGCAAAGTCCATAGCTGAAAGGGATATAGGTGGAATAAGATGTAATTTATTAGAAGGGAAAATATATTTCTCCTGTGAATTTGGAAGGCAGGAGAACAGGCAAAACAGTGGAAGTTTTCTGGGCCAGCTGAAAAATTACAACATAAGAGTGAAGAAGGCTCAGTGCTTAAGACCCTGCAGAGTTTTGATCAGGGAACTTTGCTCCAGAAACTTTCTGGTGACATAACAACTACACATCCCAGTTCATTATCACCATATTATCTTTTCATGTAAATCGGGAAGAGTAGTATTGACTTTATTAGCATAGCAAAAATAAATATGCAAAGAACTCTCAAACAGAAAAAAAGTAAAAAGGAGTTTATAGGTAAAAGAGGGCGATACTTACAAAAAGCACAGAGAAACAAACATCTATTTTCCACTAGCTGTGGTGGTGAGAGATGTTTCTGCTTCCCAAACCTGTTGAGATCACAGAAGCCCATGATGAAAATATATAGGAAAGGCAGTCAAAATAGCCAGTTTTAATGCCATTGGTCTTATTCTCCACTGCTTTCCTCTTATGAACTTTTATGAAATTAAAAGTTTTCTGAACTTTTAAGCATGGATGCTTAAAGTTCTATACTCAACTCATAAAGTCAGATGCAGGATTTAATCCACATTGAAGAAAGCAAGAAAACAATCCATGTTGGCAGGGCCATCCAATATGAGACATGCTTGTTTTATAAGAAATGTAAATGTTAATGCTTCTTGACACAAGCTACATTCTAAGTGAAAGGCATTAGAGAGAAGTTTTCCAGATAGGAAGATTATTTCATAATTTTCCGTTAACATAATTTGGACACTTCTGAAGTATCTTGCACTGCATACTGCCAGATACAGATCTAAATGCACCATGTATCTGATGCCAGTATTCAGCAGAGTCACTTGGGGTTGATGAGGTTTCTGAGTCCAGTCGTGGAACACTACAGCTGCTACACTTGGTGGATAGGGTGTCTTACTCTAATCATAAAGACAGTCCAGGCTGCTAGAAGAAAATAAAAATCTGCAACTCAGTGGCTCCAAAACACTTCATTAGTAGCGTGGAATTGCACGTTGTTTTGCATTCATATCAGATGGCCTGGCACATCCTAAGGATGTTTAACCAGCCTCTGTCTTTAGCACTTTTGCACTGGTGTAACTATTACTGCAGAGCCACTTGGCTGTTTTGAGTCAGTTTCTGGCTAAAGTTACCTTTCCTTGTAAGGCCCTAGCAGGATTTCCTCTTCTCTGTCCACAGCCCAAAATGTGGAATGTTGGCCAGTGTCCCTACCCATAATCTAAATTCACTATGGCCACTAGAGCTGGGGGAAGTCTGATCTAATTTCTCCTTTTCTTAGACTGATCAGTTTATTGGCTGAATGATTCCTTGCCAAATTTGAGACCAAGTCTCTTCAGAAATCACCACTAAGGATATGACAAATACAAAACACTTATTATAGTTTATCCAGATGTAACCCATTATTCCTTGTAGTTAAATCTCTTTCCCCTTCCCCAGAACAGCAAGGCACCAAGGTGTGGAAGTCAGTGTTCTCAGAAGAGATTCATCAAGATAATCACCAGTGACAATAAAAGAAATGTCATAAATACACCAGGGAACTACCAGCACTGTGGTACTTCATAATAGTAAGTGCTAAAGTAAGTACCCAAATCAGTTAGCAAGAGTTAGAATATATACAAGTTATCTTGCAGATTTATGACATATCCTCAAAACATTAGAGCTGTTATAGATCAAAGTTATTTCAACAAAATGTGTGCTTAAAGTTGTGCTGCTCCAGTGGTAATTGTACAGGTAGAGTAAGTATATATGATGAGATACATAATGGCCAAATACAGGTATTTTGATAATATTATGTGTACATTTGGCTTAAGTCTTCTTTCAAGCACATTTTGCTGCAAATGGAATTGCTCATCTTTGTGCCATACTGCTAAAGCTGGGACAAAAGTTACCTTTCGTTCAAGCAATAGGACTCCAGTGCCCTTGAACCAAGGTGATCAGATTTGTCTGTGGTCACTGAGAAGTTTCAGATGACCCTGACGCACTTTATGGCTCAAAAGTGCTAGGTGAGCGTGGGCTGGGCTCACAGCTAACTGAAATGTTCAGCCATTTTCTGACTACAGATACTTCCATTACTGAAATCTACTTGTTCTACCATTTCATCTGCTGAAGATGGAAGCATTTTACACCACAAACTTGCCTGCTACCAAGTCATTAAAAGGTAAACGTTTCTGAAGGTCAGAAGGGAAGTTATATTGCAGTAAAAAATGCACAAGCTTGAAAAAGTAGTAGGCAAACTGGGGGTATGAAGATTCTGTAAAAGCTGATATGAGGTACATACACACAAGCAGGTGCAAAAAGGAAAAGCCAAGAAATTTTCCAAGAGGTGAAGTTGACTATATCTCTGGGATACATATCCAGTTCTCCTCTTAACAGAAAAGCACACAGCTAAGGAAAACAGACATGCAAAATAAAGGAGAAGTATTTTAGGAGTCAATCCAGGTAGATTAAACTGGATTTTCATCTATGTAAAGCTTATAAAATTGGATTGCATAAATTTAGGCAGATTTTAGGAGTAGGCCAGACTCTAGGTAGAACTGCAGCATGTGCAGATAAATCCAGGGCTAGTTTCAAATTAGCTATCTGAAATGAAAACACAACCTTTAAAAGAGAGTACCAGATTGGCTGGGCGCATGGAATGGCATGGGCAGAATCCCTAGGCAGTCTGCTCTGGTTCTCAGCTCACAATGAACCAGACTGCCAGACCCTTACTCAGCTGCACCTCTACTGAAGTCGTGCCTGAGGCTTCTTTTCTGAACAGATTGTGGATCTCCCCAGTGTTGCTCTCTTTACAGTTACTATTTCTTACATGGCAAATGAAGGCTTTTAGTGCTTTGACAGCTGTTGACTCTCTAGGGAGAGAAGCCCAAATGAAAACTCGCACCCAGTTTCTGGGTGCTGGGGAGATGGGTCTGCCATCCTGGGTGACTGCAGAGGAGATGACATTGCCTAGACCTCTCACCGCAGCATCAAGGGCTCTGGAAGCCTCGCTCCCTGCAGCAGGGAGCTAGAGCTGCATTTGGGAGCATGTTCTAGACAAAGCTTCTCCAGAGGCTGCTTGTGGGCAGGCTCTAAGAGTGCGAGGATTTATGTGCAGGAGGCCAACTCCTTGAAAATCCCAGGTCCTTGGCTGTTGGAAAGGCCTTAGAGGAGGATGATGGAGGAGAGCATCTGCTAAGACTGCATACACATCTGCACCTATAAAGTGTGCAGCTCCAGATAAAGATGCTAGATTCCTGCCTAAGACAAAAGACTTGATAGATGAGCATACAATTCAACAACACTTTTTCCTGTTGTTACCAGAGAAGACAGAATGAACTGTTCTGTGAACGCTTCAGACAAAAAATGGAGGAGCAGGATGTTTCTTTGCTGTTTTGGGGGTCATCTGCCCTATTACAAATGCTATTTAAACTGGCTATCAGAAAGAAACAGAACCTTCAATTATCTCAATTTCAATCAGACATTTTAATCTAGAAGTAGAAGAATGTAGTACAGGAAGATAGGAAAACTCATTTTGCCTCTCAGTATTGGATGATTAACTCACAAGGAGGTTACATCTGCTCTATTCAAGGAAAGGATAAGGAGGGCCATAAATGCAGAGGAAACTTGCAAGCATGCTAAGCAGCAAATTTCCAGGAGTGCCCACAGATTTCTATCAATCTGCATATGCAGACTCCCTCTGAGCAGACCGTCTGACATCCAGATCCAAAATAACGATCAAGAGAGGTAAATGAGACCACTTACATTTATTTTCATCTGCAACAAGCAGCTTTAAATTGCCACTGACACTGGTGTGCAATGAAAGCCTGAGCAATCAGGAAGTAGTCAGTAAATTCCCAGTAAATTCTGGGAAGCTTAAAAATAGAAAAGCACAAGTTTAGCAGGAGGTCCAGAACTGGAACTTTACATGGCAAAAGATTATATTCTTCCCCCAGCTGCTCTCACTGTGGGTGCAAGATATATTGTCCAAAATTAATTTATTCTCCTTGGCTGCCCCTTAGAGTCTGAACAAGACTTTCAGAAGTCATTAGAGTAACTAGGTACAAAGCAGAAAATATACAGTAATTCATACACTGGCTAAAATCTTGCTCACCACTTCAATAGTATTAAGAAGCACTAAGAGAAGCACTCACCCAATAAATATCAGAAGTAACACTTAATTGGAAAAAAAAGTGGAAAAAAAATGTGGCTGTTTCACTTGAGGACTGAAATTCTTAGAATCCAAAATGAATCAAACAATAAAAAGGTTCATACTCCTGAAAGAAAGCCAAGTTAGAGTTAAAACAAAACAAATTCAGAATCCAAAAGCTACTGTCCAACTTCTATTATCTTGCTAGTGTAAAAGCCTTGTCCCAAAGAGTAGACTCTAATCCTTCGGACAGGCTTTCATTCCCATTCCAACTTCCATCAGATTTGACAGGAGTCATTGGAAGATCTTAAACTGATGATCTGAATATCCCCTAAAAATAAAAGGGGCAGATCACTAGCTTCTGGTATTCACAGAGTCCATAAAACTCTTCTAGCCTCCTTGGCATTGATGTAAACCAAGGATAACACTAGGTAATGATTAGTCTGCTGCTGAGTGGGAAGCACAACAGATTCTTAGTAGATTACTTGTTCGTTGGTATCAACTGAATTGGAAAGGAGGACCAGGGAAAGGAAATTAAAAAGATAAAGTTCAAAGATATTGACAGCCAATGAATAAAGAACAACCAGATTCATGCAGACGTTTATATGCGCGGCTCCTTGGTGAGCGTTTATCACGGCTGCTCCATCACGCCGATGGCACTGGGTGACCGTCGAGCTGAAAGCGGTGCTTGTTTTTTCTCAGCGAGCACAGCAGAACCTCAGCTACACTCTAAAATAGATCCCATAGAATTTAATGCCTTTAAACAAACACCTAATGTATTTTCCTGCAACATATGTTATCTTATATGAAGCACGGCGACAAGAAAAGCCCTAAGGTATTTGTAAACCAAGAGCCCTGGGCCACAGACCAAGGCAGTGCAGCTCCCTCATTCCTCACGTGGGAGCCGAGCATGATCCCGTGTCTGCCCGGATCGCAAACGCAGACGAAGGAATAGTTTCCTGAGAACAGGACAGAAACAAAGATAAAAACTCATCTCCGTTTTAGACAGTGAACTTCTGTGACCTGCCTGCCCACGCGTAGGGCACACCGGACTCGACAGGGGCGTCCACAGAGACAAGCGCCTCATTCCGCCACTTGCTGTCTGAACCACGAGCACGATTTGACAAGCTGTTAATGTCCTGATTGACCGGGTTAGACGCCCTGTCACACAAAATGGCCTGAGTCATTGGCAGGAAAATGAAATTACAGAGCATTAAACTGCACAGCGTTGCCTGGCTACCTCAGCACGGCACGGCACGGCCCTGCATTGCGCGCTCCTCCCTGCGTGAGGCCCCCTCTCCCAAACACCCCAAACAGCCGTGCCCGCAGCTCCAGCACGGCGCCCCGCAGCAGGGGAAGCCTTTGCCTTCCCCGCACAGCTCCTGGGCACTTACCGTGTTGCTCCTCCATCTGCAAGGGCAGCTCTTGGCCATGGCTCTCACAAGGTGCCACAGCGATTCACAGGTCTCTCCCGGCCATGCCTACGACCATGGCCACTACAGCCTGGTCGCAGCACTTCCCCCAGGTGAGCAGCATTTATCCGCTGGGTGTCACCCTCTGCATCCATCAGGATTTTTCTGGCTCCCTATGGCTGCCCTGGTACCACTGGCGGCTGTGGGGCAGCGAGGCCCATGGGGGCAGCGAGGCCCACGGCACTTTGATGTTTGCATTGCGAGCTGCAACTCCCCTCTTCACTCCCAACTTTCTGTGCCTTGTAAGAGCGCTGTTCCTTCTGCCCTTACCCAACCCCAAAACTGGCATTGTGAAAGAAAAAGTCCTCTTCGCTAATGTCCACTTGTTTGTGAGGTGAAGCAAGTAGTCACTTTAGTCACTGTTATCTGAGAAACAAACAAAGAAACGAACTCTCATGAGCGTATGATTGCCATCCTTTATTGAATAGAAAAATATCAGTATCTTAATTTTTAAATAACTTACAAACCATTTCTGGACATGAAAATAAATGGATTGCATGCTATTAGATACTGTCTTAGCTTTTCTTATTTGAGAGTCAAACTTGGTGATAATAGTTCTTTTATAGAGTCAAATTTTATACTTTCTTATTGCTTTTCAACTTAATGCACCAATCTGTCTAATAGCAGGTCAATAATTGAACATCTCTGAATGAGAAAGTGCCAGCTAATTCATACAGGTAATTCATAAAATGGTGAAAAAATCACTTCAGAAGACTATGATATGATCTCATAGATATCATATCTGATATAATATTATATTCAGAATATGATAAAATGTGCATTTTAAGTGGTACCTTATGATCACTTAGGCAGTTGCCTGTCTCCATGGATTATTATCCTCATCCTCCATACTAGGCTTACGTGCCAGTTGCCACTCACTGCAAATGGTAAATAGATGTTAAAATAGAATATGATGAAGGAATACAACACCTAAAATGTAGTCTAAAAGATTCATACAGATATATATATAAAGCATGATGATATTTATTTCCTTACAAGTCTTTTAATGTAAATGTATGTCTGCATTGTACCTCTGCAGTCACTGTAATAGCTAACTGCTGCAAGATTCAGAAATGTGGACATGGCAAAAATCTTCTGAGAAATGAATGCATTAACTTAATAGGAAAGACCAAATCCTTCTCTGGTGAAAATGTGAGTTAATGGAGTGCTGTCAATTTACTCCCACCTGAAAAATTTCCCTTTATGTAACTGCTTCTGTCTTACAGGTGTCCAGCATTTACCAAAGCTGATGTGGGACGTGACAAAGGGACATGGTCATTTGAATAAAATTGTCACTAATCTGCTGCTTTCTTGGACATTCTTTAGCAAAGAAAAAAATCTGCAAATGCATGACATGGCTGCAGTATATGGACGTACATTCGGCTGTAGTATATGGATATACATTCCGCTATTTCAATAAATACTTCACTCTGACAAGGAATCTATACTTACTTTATCAGAGTAAAATAAGTATATTTCTAAAGTAAATTTACTTTGCTCATGTATTTCCTGAGCAGTTTAGTAGCATGGGAAACAGGATTCAGGAGAATTGTAGCGGTTTGTTGGTCTGCTTACAAGTCTTTAATATCATCTCCTAAAGAGAAAGGCATAAAATTTTCGTATAAGTTTTGTGCACAAATTTGTGTGTTGTAGAAGAATACTAATTTGCTTAACATTATCTGTCCAGAGGAATGTAGATTCAGAGGCAAAATTACTATTATTATTACAAATATAAGGATGAGGACATATATCCGATCTATATAGTGCGATAGCACAGATTCTTAATATGGTTTCATGTCCTGCTTATTTTTCATTTACTTCGCACCATGAGCAAATGTCATCATTCAGCTGCCTTTGGAGATACAGGCAATAGCTTTTTTCCTTGCCTATGTAGATATTATTCAGAAACTACCTTGTGCAATGCAGCTGCCTTGAGAAGCAAGCAAGCTCCTAGTACTGTGGTCAGTAAAATTCTATAGCTTCACCTTTTCACTTATTTATCCCTCAATTTGTCTGCTCTCCTGACAAATAACGTTTGCACCTCTTGGCCACTTTCAATCACATTTACAACTGGGGTAGAAAACTGAAAATAATTAAATTTCTGCAGGTTTCATGAGGATAAGTGACTAGGAAGGGTCACTGGGAGAGAGGGGGCAGGTTGTGACTGAGGCTGCTGGCAGTCTGTCCCACTGCCTCCTGCCTTGGACATGCTGGCCAGGGAGCAGGTGCAATGCAGGACATGGGACAATAAGAACATGGAAAGAAACCAGAGGCTTGCACATGGATGCAAGAGGGCTTACAAAGGGTGCCGCGAGACTCTGCGTCTGTGAGGCACCCAGACATGGTCACT
This sequence comes from Crypturellus tataupa, assembly GCA_034781795.1. Lineage (NCBI taxonomy): Eukaryota > Metazoa > Chordata > Aves > Tinamiformes > Tinamidae > Crypturellus > Crypturellus tataupa. The sequence goes on from JAWLRI010000448.1 coordinate 8,196,926, forward strand.
GTTTCAAAGCTGCCTACTGGCAGGAGAGTCTGACAGACTTACAGTCAGTCAGTCTTACAGAAATAGAATATCAAAAGAGAAGGACATAAATTTCTTAACACATCAAGTTATTCCTACGGAGTAAAATTTTCAAAACATCCGTGTGATTTAGAACCCCTAGTCTCAATATAATGGCTATTTTCAGTTTCTGTAATAATAACCCAAACATGCATTCTCATGTGTTCCCTCTGCTATAGTTCACCATCACAATAAGATTACCAAGATGCTGTTTGCAGCAGGCACCTTTGCTAGCACATTCAGGACGTTCTTGGAAAACAATCCTACAAAACTTCCCCCTTGACCACAAAGACAAAAAGAGACCAGCACTTTTCTGGGCTACAAGTCCCAACCTTCATCCAGTCCTCATCTGCATCCAGTGTCACTTCCTAATGGTCGTGGATATTTTCTGAGATCTCATAACTTTGCTCTCTGAGATCCTGTTCTATATTGTCTTTGTTATTTGCTTTTACTGTTAATTCATATTGTATTCGCTTCCCCACTCAGGTCTGAGCTGCTCTGTGCTGGAAACTGCTTATTTCAGTTATTACTACTGACACACAGCCATAACACGACTCCTCTCAGGAGCCCATTCAAAATTTATCAAAATCAAAAGACCAAAGAGTCCACAGTCCTTCAATATAAATCTATTTCATGTATTTAATGTGTAACTCTCCATGGTTCTGAGAAAGATCAGCACAATTTCCTTTTAGCAAGTCTTCATAAAGCCAGGCTTCACTGCAAAGATAACTTCTTTAAAAGGGAGTCCTTTAAGAGATATGGCTATACTTTCCCTAAAAGAAAGGCAAAGTATTTTTTACTTTACACATTCTCAGTCTAGCATTTTCTAGAGGACTAGGGGCTGAGGTGCCTTAGATGAATGAGCAATGAATTCCCTCATATTCATCACATTCATTATGGATCTACAAGCTTAATAGATCTACAGTTCAAAATGGAAATCAACAGCCTCACACATGAAGGAAAAAAGGTTCTTCAAAAACATTTTTGTCACAGAATAGCTGTTCCATGTTTTAGTACTTTTAGCTAATCAGGTTAAAAACGTCAGACAATCTCACCTAAAATGGGATTTGATGTACAAACTTAAACTAAAATTGAACTTCCAATAGAAAGATCTTTTGTGTTCTGTGGATTTTAATCTTTAGAATAAAGATGTGTGGTATGGGGGGGAAAAAAACAACCAACCAACTCTATCATGTATTGCCAAAGTATATTTTTATTTTTCAGAGTAAATTCTGCCAAGTGAGCTTTGAAGTAGTTTCACCTACTTCACTAGCTTTTGGAAAGCAGTTATTTTACAAGTTACTCTAAAAGGACAGAGTGTAGGAAGTTTTTGATTGAATTGCCATCCGTGTTGGAGCTGAACCCAACTGAGTAGAAACAGTGCTCAGAACAGTGCAGAAACAGTGGTGGTGACGGGAACGTTGCCCCTCTCAAAATCCCGCCGCGCGGCTTGGCCAGCTCCAGCTCAGTGAAGCTCTCCTGCCTGGGCGTTGCTGCGCTGCGCAGGCCCTCCACAGCGGCCTGGAGAGGGTGGCTCTGCAATAGCCAACAGTCTCCTACGGAGTCCTGATGTCTTCTATTTGCTTTTGTTTTGATTTAAAAGAGATTTTGGAAGAGTATAAGGATTCAGACTGGTAACAGGAGACAGATTCTGACAGCAGACACGTGACTTGGGGAAAACTGCCATCATCTAGGGAAAGAAAATGAATGTCTGCGATCCAAGTACCTGCATGTGAAATTTTTATTCCAGTTTCCTAATAACTTGCTTCCTTGCTTTTCTCAGTGAATGTCAGAATGAAAAATAGTTAATTTGCATTAGTAAATGGAATGGATGAGGTATAGCTCTGAATCTATACTGAATAAAGGGATGTTTGTTTTGCAAGGATCTCTTTTTTTTGACAGACTCCACGTTAAAGTGCAATGTTCAAGATAGGGAACATCCCGTGATATCTTTGGCTAAAGATTTGATGAAGTGAGGCTAAAATGCATGGAAAGAAAAAAATTAGGCAGGATCTGGCATGTGTAGACTGAGTGAATAAAGTTGAGGGAAAGAAGAGGCTCACACAGGCGGGCAGCACAGAGCAAAACCAGCCCTTGCAGAACTGCATTCAGTGCCAGGTAAACTTCCACTTCTAGCACAATCCATCTGCGCAGTTCCAGCCTTTTCAACTCTAACAGATCTTGTAAGGTAGCATCAAGTCATTTCCAGCATTTGGAACAGAAGAACAAATGCAATTAAAAGTTATTTAATTTGAACTGTAATTATTCACTAATAAGATCAAAGCTCTTCTGTGAGCTGGAGAAATTGAACTCTCATGCAAACTTTGAGTTAGAAGAGAGGAAAAGATTTGAGCAGCACCAAGCTGGAACATTTTCTGTTAAGGCAAACAAGGCTTTTTCATTTTAATTGCTGTGCATCTCTTTGTTTTTTCCCTCCCTTAAAGCAGACAACGAGCAACGCTGAGAAGTCTCACCTAAGACACAAACAGAACTAACGCTGACATTCTTCCATTGCTCTGGAAGCAGGGATAGTTCAGAAGGTGTTTCCAAAGATAGAGTGTGAAAACTAGGCCACTTTGCTGCTAAGATCTTATGTATGGGCACCTAATAGGAAATCTGCTAGGAATCCAGGCACTGGCACACACAGAAAGGTAACCCCACTAACTCTGCCCTACTAAAAATGTCCCTTTATAAAAAGTGTGGCAGACTGAGCAGAGAAAAAGGATACTGCATTTTAAACAAATCCCCATGGTATATCCCTCAAAATCTTTGCAAAATCATTGGTTCTTCTATGTAATCACAAATAATTTCAAATGAAAACTGAATCAAAATATTAGAACAGAATTGTAGAAAAAAAATTAAATGGTGTATATATTCCACAGGATTCTTCTTAGGTTTACAAGCACTTTTCAATGTCTGCAGTGACAGGTTTTACCTTTGGTTTAGAATGAATCACTCTATAAACATGGACTGTAAGAAAAAGCTTCTGAGTGTTTGGAGCTGAAGTGACATTCTTGTTGTTCACACCATATTGCTACTGAAGCTGACAGACTGGGTTGGTCCACCTAGGGAAGCAATTGCCTTAATTTTCCAAGTGAAATGAGTTCTTTTAGACAGAAAGCACACATTTCTAAAGGCATTGCCACTAAGAGATATACTGAAAACAGGGAAGACAGAAGTGAGAGTATTCTTATTTCCCAGATTAAGCAAAACACTCCTGTGAAAATTCAAAATTCTCAAATAGATAGTTAATGCTGGTATGTTTAGCAGTATTTTTCTGCCAAGTGGAAAGCCTTCACTTTGTGATTTTCCACAACTTCATATAGAATTATACAAAAGAATTTTAATCCTTCTTAAAGGAGTCCGAGATATTATCGTATCAGCCAAATGTTGGTAAATTAAATCAAAATAGCAAAAGATGCAAGCCGGACTGGCTGAAATTCCCACCCTTCTGGCAGCTGCGCCTCACTGTGCTCCTTCCCGCGCAGGAGGCAGGGGCAGGTCACAGCCAGGGTCCCTCTGCCGGGCCCTGCCGAGCAGCCGCGCGGACGGCCCCCCACCTTCCCCTGAACCTTATTCCCATATACTGCTAATCAGAGAGCTCTTTCCCCAGCACGACCTTGATTGATTCTATTTGAGAAATGGAGCCAGTTTGTTTTTCGTGCCCAGCCCAACCTTCTATCACTATTCAATTTCTAAATGTGTAAAATATAATTAAAATAGGTGGAGGGCAAGATTAAATGAAAGAAAGAAATTATAAACGTTGCTTGTGCTATTTGGTTGATGAAAAGCTTTCATCATAAAAGGCTTTTAAGTAAATGAATTCAGCTATTAAGCTGCAGCACTGAAATCCTGTTCCAAGCACTTGAACTTTTCAGAGACACTGATGGGTCAGCTTAAATCCAAAATATAAAACTTGTCTGTTCTTCTGCAGTTACCTAAGGGAATTAGGTACCTACCTTCTATTGGAAGTCAATGTGTCGTAGGAAGTGAACTGACTTTCAGGAAGACTTAGATGCCTTTGAAAAGCCTATTCCTATCCCTGTAAATACAGAACCATATCCTTGGAAGAGATAAATTAATGTAATGCCTTTGACATGTCCTTATCCAGCAAAGAATTTTGTACATAGATTTTTCATAAGCTAAGACTACCTTAAAATACCTTAAAACTACCTTTGGTTCATTTATGTGGTCATACTTTGTTTAGCATTAAATATTTTAAAATACAATAACTATATTGTCAAATAATGATGCCAGTGCAATCTAAGCAATATGGAATAAAAACTCAGATTAGACAGTTTTGAAAAATACATCCCTGGCTTTAATTTGATATTGTTTCATTTAATTTCTCACCATGACTTGAAAGAGGCATTTACAAGAAAAGTCCTCATACCTGTTGAATTTTTGCTGTATACTATTTTTTACGCAGAGTGGGCATTTGGCACACCTATGATAAATTCTGCCTTATTTTGGCACATATATGCTCATATCCCCCATACTCTAAGAAAGACTTTAGTAAAGTGCTGCTACGTTATGAACGGAGCTCCTTGGGATTCCCCTGGCCATGTGTTTTTTAAGAAAAACAACTACGGTAGTATCACTAGACTAGAGAGAAAGTTCTCCCTTTCCAGTCCTACTGATTTATTTTCAAACTCCCATTTTTTTCTGTAAGAATTCTTCTTTGTGGGTAAAGTTACCTCATTCAACAGTCAGCATGGCTGGTAGAGGTGGGACTCCAAGCAGCAAGGTGCATGTATTTTGGGGATAATATCACCTCCTGGTGCAAGGTGGCACAGTCCTTCATCTCTGGAATAGCAATTCAAATCTGAACAGAGATGATTAGACTAAATTAGGGCATTTATTCCATCTTTATATTCAGTGGTCATGCCAAAACCACTGCAGAGTGACTTGTACGGCACAGGCTTGGGTCATAGAGAAACCAGTGTTTGGGACAGTGAAAGGTCAGGATGAGTGAAGGAAGGCAGAGCTAGTAAACATAAAAAATCTCCAGCTGGATAAATCATTTCTTTTGGTCTAGACTATGTGTCAGTCCTTGCTCGCATAGCCAGGATGTCCTCAGATCTACTGAAAATAGCTGATAAGCCTCTGCAGTGATGAATAACCACAGGTTAGTATCAAAAAAATTGGAAAGGGGGAAAGTAGTTGGATCATATCTTGGGAGCACTGGAAACAACCCAAAGATCCCTTAATGATCTGATACTTGGGTATGTCCTATTATAAAAGCTAAATAATCTCGTCTGACTTGACTTTATAGATTATAATGTTCTATCAGTTTCCATCAGTGTATATATTTTTTTTATATTTCTGTCTCACAGTTTTGCTATGATTGTCAACTCAAAACATATTTCAACTGTTTCCTTTGTGCTGTATTTAGACTTCCAAAACCAGATTTTGAAGACTAAGTAGGTATGGAAGGGTTGAGGTGCAAAATCTCGATGGAAGCCAGACCTTCATTAATGATGACACAGAACTGCATAATAAATAGACTAGTTAAACTTGCATGATTTGGTTAAATATTTAAGATTATAATGTGACATTGCCTTACTTACCTGGGAAACAAGGTACTGTTGGCTAACTTCTCTGGTCTTCACCGCTCAGCAAAGACTGCTATTTGCAACTCAGAGTTACTAACTAATATAAATGGCAAAGTAAGCCTCACTTTTCAAGCCTCACATTCTGCCCAGGATGAGAGCCCTGATGAAGCAAAGGGTCAAGTCCTAGACTATTTCTAACGTTGGCCACATGAAAATTACTTCAATTACAGTGACATTTCAGAGTTACAGGCAGTGAACAGAGGCACTATTGAACCAATTCAGAAAGAAGGCTACAGAGTGTACAATTTGCTTCTTATATCCAAGTATTTTAACATTCAGTAAGGATGAAAAGAAATTATTGAGAGAAAAGCAAAGCATAACAATATAATGGAGTTTGGGTATCATAATATCTTCTAAAATCTCTCAGTGGTATTTTTTTTGCTGCTAGTTAAGAACACCAGAAACAAACCAGACGACTGTTCTAATCACTGAAGTTAGGATTTGAAAGCTGATGCTGATTTTATGTGAATGCAAATGTGGAGGGATCCCCTCAGGGATATTTTGCTGCTTCACAGACAAGTGATACCAGAATCTGAACTAATGGCTTCATCTTGAAGTTGTCCTTTTAACTATGGACAGCAGGATTTGACTTTTAATTAGGACTTTTCAGCTGTAAAATGTCAGATAGAGTTTGCAATTATTTTCAAGAAGAATTAAGTAGAATTATTTAATCTAGCTTGTAGATTTTATTCTGTTATATGAAAGGATTCTATGAAGTACATTTTTATTTTTAAGTAAAAATAGTGTTTAAAAATGATATTAAATATTATCCTATAGTATTATGAACCCTAAAGGCAGGAGTTTTTGTCCGAGAGTAAGAAAAAGAATATAAAATCTATTCCTAGCACAACTTAAACTGAAGAGGCTATTTGCATTGTTCCTTATAAGGGAAACTGAGAAGTGCACAATGGTGTTATACATTCCTGAAAACTGTAGTATTCTAGAAGGTTTTCTACTTATCAGAAGTGAGAAAACATTTAATCCTCATTCACCTGCTATTCAAAGAGAATAGGGGGAACTGGATCAGGTCCTTTGTGACTAAATCTGATAATTTGCACCTTCATATGCTATTTAGCTTTAATGCACTGTAGGACTAGAGAACTGGGAATACAGCCCAGGTTTCCTTAAATTCTCACTAAACTTTTTATTAATTTAACCCCTTATTTTTCCATCTACCTCATATAAAGCATCATTTTACTGACATTAAAAATCATCTAGTCTCCTGTTTTCATATTCTCACTGTTTTTATAGTTCTCCTTGAAGTCTCCTTTCTACTTAGAAGGGACACTCATAGCATTTCATTGAGAAAAATGAGGAATTATATATTTTCTATTTCCCCAGTCAAGACCCTGTCATTATCATCACTGAAAAAGAACAAAATCACATAAAAGGTAAAAAGAACGCTGTTAAAGTGATTTTGTGATCTTGGTCACTTACAATAATACATTGGAAAGTTGGCATGGCAATCTAATTGCATGATAAAACCTGTTGTGTAAACACAGTTATTAGTTGTGTTACATAATACCAATGCTCAACTGCTACAATCACAATAGAGCATAATATGAACACAGATTTGGAAAGCTCCTCAGTTGTTATTGTCCATACAATTTGTCAGTTTGGAGATTTTCAATTTAATTTCATTTTTTTGAAACAGAAAACTGGAGTGATTCAATTCTAGAGGAAAATAAGTAGTAGAAAAAATCATGTATGTTTTGAAAACAGAAGAAAACAAAAGTAGGATGCATTTTGATTCTATCACTTTTGATAGCGTCCTTTTAATGGGAAGAATAAATTAAATTCTAAGAGCCAAACACTCTTCTCATTTATATCAAAATAGTTCCAGAGTAGTTCTACCAACTTTAATAGAATTACTCCAGATTTATACAAACATTAGTAGCAGCAAAATTTGGCTTCTCAAGCACAGCCGTTTCACAATAGGAATACATTTTAAGAAGTGAGATTTAAAAGAAAATAGTTTGTTTTTCTATTCCATTAAACTAGATCTGCATTATCACAGAAAAAGGCTCATAATGATTCCTCTTTTGGTCTCAGATAAGCTACATTCAGAAAACAGATCTGAAGAGAGTAAGACCAAAAGGTCAAAACAATCTTCGAATTAATTAAGGATGTGTTCAGTGGACACTCTTGATTTCATCCAGTAACACTTACTTCTTATCCTGAAGCCTGTATTTCACATACACACAGGAAAACAGAGCATGGAAAATTGATGCAAAGGCCAAATGAAATTTCTCCTGCTGTAGTTTGCCTGGGGACCAGGAGGAAGGGGAAGAAGGAAGGCTGAAATTGGTGCAATTCAAAAAACAAATACATTAACCAACAGCGTAGGAAAGACTGGGAGATCTCTGCACAGAACGAATGCTGGCCATGTCACTCTTCCTCACCGGTGGTCCTCTGCCCAAGCTGTTTCCACTTGCATGTTATTTCTATGCTTGTTGGACACGGTTTCATAGTTACTATCATTAGTTTTACCTATCCATGCTTGTTTCTGCCAGTCTGTTATTCATAATTGCTAGGGCTCCAATGCCACCAGAGAATCCGTTTTGCTTTGAACTACAGCTCATTTGCCTTGGGTAGCCATTGGCACTTTCTGACAGCTGCTTCTGCATGATGGCCAGCGAAACTTTGTTGGAGGCCAGAAAGTCTTTCATGGAGATCATCTCGCCTGACAGCCGGCGTCCGTCTGTGTCGCTCTCATTGATAACATCGGTCTCAATGGAGATGTTTCTCCGGCTGCGCACATTTCCTGGCATTACCACGTTCCTCCGTGACCTAAATAATTTTCTTTGGCATCTATGGCAGCACCTGCAGTCCAGCTTCTTTAATATCCAGTTTATGGACTGTTTGATGACAATAGAGATCACGTTAAATAAAGAATAGATACAGCAAACCCCCATGAGTATGAAGACAAAATTGCCAAAGCGGTAAAGGCCTTGGCTCTCGTACCGGACATTCTGGCTACTGACCAGATCACCAAACCCAATGGTACTGAAGGCCACGAAGCAAAAATAAAGCGAGTCGAAGTAACTCCACCCTTCGATCGGCGTGTACATAGCAGAGGCACAGCAGGAGATGATGAGCGATGCTATGCACAGAATGAGCATGACGTAGTACACGGAGGGCTTCCAGCCCGCCAGGCTGTCCGCCTCGGAGCCCGCCGAACCCCGCCGGCCGTCGTGAGGGAGGACTCCCTTCCTCCGCAGCTGTCTCTCGTGGCAGGACTTCATGACATATGCTATGACCGTGATCAGCCGCTCCAGGAACAGGTTAAAGAATAAAATGGTCCCCGCACATCCTATAAGGCCATAAAAGATGAGAAAAATTTTGCCTCCGACGGTGGCTGGGGTGGTCATGCCAAATCCTGGAAAACAGAATAGGTGAAAAAAAAAAAGAGAAACCACTAGTTATTGCATTAAAGGTTTGTCATATGCAAAATGTAAGAAATGGTAGTGAATCTCTATGGTATAGCTCAGCTCGGGAAAAAATGAGGCCACTCTCAGAAACATTTAGTTACTTATATCTCAGTTTGTCCTAGGCCTGGAAATCAGGGGAAGTAAATTTATGCAGTACTTCCTTCAATACCAGCAAAAAACAGAAAGCAAAAGAAAACTCCCTGTACAGAAAACATACTTTACTGAAGGCTTGAATTCCGGTCTACTTCACAGCCTTGCTCTGTTCTTCTTTGTGCCTTGCTTTATTTCTAGGCTTCAGGATTATTGCACTAACTCCTTACTCTCCTAGCTCTGCATCACAGGTCTTATCCGGGGGTGCCTCGTACATCATAGACAAGCAGCTCCATCCCCACCAGGTCTTCACAAAACCCCCTCTGTTGGGGGTTATTATTTAACCTATTCGAAATCAGCATTGCTGCAAGTTGCCTTCTTATTTCTCCATGCTCTGCTCTGCGGCTCAAAACCGGACCTGTGCTTGAATGCTGCCAATTCTCGTCTCATTCCCTGCGGTGGCATTTCTGAGGTCAGAGATGCTTCAGTTTTCCATCATCTCCCATCCTTCCTAAGGCCTGCACATACTAATTTTGTTTTGGTCAAAGCTACTGATAAGACCATATTGCTTTAATAAGGTATGACTAAAGAACGAAAAATGAACAAGCATGTCCAGATACAGCTGAGCAAATGACAGTAATACGCCTGATTAATATGTTTGCTGCTGTTTGAATGGGGTCAGAAGAAGATTAATAAGGGATTAAATAACCGATCAATTAAGCCAAAACAATCTTGCTGAGAGGACAGAAATACCATTTCAGACAACACATGCAGTTGCTAGTTTCCCTATCTTTGTAACAGAGATATTAATTTTGAAATAAGTAGACTACGGCAAATGAGGGAAATAGTACTGAACCTGTGATATGCTTCTTCCTGGAAGACAGACAAATGCTCTGTGAAGAGACCATCATGTTTCCAGCAGAGCCAAATTGCCCTCATTTTCCCTTCATTGGAAAATGCGCGGTGAGCAGGGCCGCATCCCTCGCTGGCGCTGCTCAGCTGGCCGAGCCCTCCCCTCGACCTCACCTGCGCCCTGTTCCACCTCCCGCTTCCTCGCTACCTCACTACCCTCGCTTCCCTCACAGGCCTCTTTCTGATGCTGACTTATTGCATGCGCTGTCTCTCCTATATGCAAGTCATGACCTCCACCCTGTGGACGGACATGTAAAGGCCAAGAGCGGAGGGGACGAGCTGCCTCCCGGGAGCTCTGTGCCTCTGAAAGGAGAAGGACCTGGAGCCGGGCAGAGGCAGAGGAGGGGAGACTGCGCAGGGAGGAAGGAAGGGGCGCTGGCACACGGTGCTGCCATCTCGCAAAGGAGAAACGAAGCGACGGCGCATGCTGCGGGTCCCATGCTCGTGCCCAGCACCGCCGAGGTCTCTGCTGCCTCTCGCGCTGCTCATGGCCAGCGCCGGAGCTCACCACCTCCGTGGCTCTGGGCTACTAGGATGTGCCGGGGCAAAGCCCCGCTAGCCAAGATGTGCTGGAAAAAGCAGGCTGAAGCACAACTGCTAAAAATGCAGAATATCCCACCAGAAAGGTAGTGAGCACTGAATCTCTTCCTTGTCAGCTCAGCACAGGCAGGGTTGCCCTTATGGAAAAAAACGGATTGTTTGTTTGTTTGTTTCTCTTTATAAAACTCAATATGTAGCAATCAGTACTAACATTCCCAAAGAAGCACTAAAATGGAAAACCTCAAAGTATGATAGAATAAATATATTAACACTTTTGAGATGATCTTTCAAAAATGAGGAGTAAGCTTTAATCACAGAAAAAGTCTTAATTCTTGAAATGACTTGTATTTCCCCACACTGGGCCATGACACGCTCAGGAGTTGCACATTTGCTTTCAGCCGCGTTGCAGTGAGCTGTGCAGCATCCACACGCTGAGCAGCCGCTAGGGCCACCTTGTTCCATACACCATTCCAGTGTCCTCCCAGCCTCCAAAAACCAGCAGCTTAGGGGCTTTCTGGGCATCATGTCAATATTTCTGCCATCAATCTTGTCGAGTTACTTTCCAAACTATGTATACGTTGGGTCTCCACTAAGTCCCAGGCAGTACGTTCCTCGATTTCATTATGCTTGGTGGAAAAGAAGTCCTGTTTGTTTCTTCAGACCTGGTACCTGACAGTTCTTTTGGGCATCCTACCTGCACTCAAGCACTGCAAGTTGCCATGATACTCACTCTCTTCCTCTCCAATGTCCTAGACTTCTTTCATTTCCTTCTTGCTTCTTTCCCAGCTTGAAGAGTCCTAGAACATTTAGCCTGTAGCTGTTCATCTGCTAAAACAGACTTCTGACCACCTCTATTTCCTTTCTAGAGTCTTTTCTCATTTTATTATCTTCAGTGATGAAGGAGCTGGATGAGAATGACAAAGTGTATTTGCAATGCAGAAGCTCGATGAATTTACACAGGGCATGTTGATGTGTTCTGCTTTCCCCTCGATTCCATAACAATAACTGTTTGTCATTTTAATTGCTACTGACCACTGAGTTGACATTTTCAGAGATTTATCACAGTGCATCTTAGATCCCTTGCCCAATGTTTATTAGGTACTGGATAGCAATTTTGAGATTGGCAATGGGTGAGTGTAATTAGGTCTGTTTTTTTTTCCATGCGCATTATTTAGCATTTGTCACCACTGAATTCCATCTATTATCTTACTACTTAGTTATTCAATATTACAAGACTTTTCTGCAATTCTTTACAGTCAGGTTTCTATTTGACAATCCTGAAGACTCTTCCACCCAATGTAAACGTTATTGTCTCTATATTCATCTCCTTCTTAATGTTATTTATGATGATGTTGAGATGCACAGGTCTCAGCACAGAGCCTCAGTGAACCCTGTTGAATGTCCTCCCACTTTGAAAGATGAATACTGACACCTAGGATTTTTCTGCCATCTTTTAAACAGTTATGACAGGAACATAAAACTTTTATCCTATTACACTTTTATTTCTTTAGAGCTTTTAATGATGGCATTTGTGAAAAAGCCTTTTGAAAGTCTAAGTATGCTGTCATTTTTACGAGACTGCAATGACTTCCCTCTGCAAAAGCTCTATGATCTTTATCTAAGTCCCTACTAACCCTATTCTTCTTCAGTTTCCTAATGTGTCCATATGGAAGACAGACTTACTAATCTGTGGTATAACCAGGAACAGATTCGCAGCCCTTGTTAAAAATTGGCATTTCTTTTGACACATTTTATTCTCCTTGCACCCAAACTGATTTTAGATTATAAACAACACTTAGTTCAGCAGCAATTTCAAGCAATTGCTCTGAATTCCTTTCTACACCCTATGTAAAAACCCTAACTCTGGTGATCTGAAATATACTCAAATGTGGGAAATAGATGAGAGGCCAACAGTCAAATACAGAAAGGAGACGGCTTAGTAGGCAATTAGAACAGCAATCTGATCCGTACAGTGCAACAGTGAAAGAGCAAGAAGTTAAACAG
>JAWLRI010000448.1:8209674-8240440 GCA_034781795.1 Crypturellus tataupa
GGAGACGGCTTAGTAGGCAATTAGAACAGCAATCTGATCCGTACAGTGCAACAGTGAAAGAGCAAGAAGTTAAACAGCAGCCAGAGAAGCAAATGAACAGAATGAAATTATGAAATCACATGAAAGAGGAAATAAAAACAGTGTCTGACACTTGGAGATTATTTGAACATACAAGATTACTTCTTCTGATGAAGAAATAAAAACAGGAAACAACTGCAGGGAACTCTTAGTGAGAAACACTTATTTTTGAATGGTACAAGTGAATACTACAGAACTTTATTTTGCACGTAAGATGACATTTCTTGAAAAAGTTATTTCAGGGCAAAATATGAAACTGTTAAGATTACATTTAACAAAGTGGGAATCAGATCATTTTGAGCTGCAAATATTGAATCTTTTCAAGCTACTGAAAAGTATGTCAATTGATTTATTAGATATCTCTGTGAATATGACACTGTGTCATTGACACTCATAGACATGCACGACTAGCTCTACCAGCACAAAGGTTTCCAGTCATGAACAGGACTTTCTGGGTAGAAATTTCAGAGTTTTATTTTGAAATCAGAATAATACTGATTTGCCTGTGTCCCACAATCCATTGATTAATGTAACTTGGTATTGTATTTGTTTGGAGCACTGAATATAACGTGTTTGTAAGAAGATTAGGATAGACATAGATTTTGCAATTAATTTTGGGATCATGAATATCAGTTGTTTCTACTGTGCTGTAAAATATATCCCTTTTCTAAGAGTTTGGTTTTTTTTTTCCGAAATGTGTGAGTTCTGTGCTACCAGTATGATAGTAGCTGTTGCTGCGCTTTTCCACAAAGAGGAAGTAGGCCGAGAGAGAGGGGAACACTATAGCAACAAGAACACTTCCTTGGGAAGAAGTGCCTCTGTAATTTTTATTCTTGCAAGCCTTTTGCATAAGAAAATTTATGGGAACTACACCACCTGTTTTTATACAATTGAGCTTATATTTTATTTAAGGTTTGTGGCAGGTTTTAATAGGATATGCCCAAGCTTATCACAGCTCCATTGCCATCATATGTACTGTGCATAATTATTTTATGCACACCTCCTGCTTTCCCTCTACAACTTCCAAGCAGTTCTTGGTGCCTCAGCCCTGCATCCCCTCAGCCCTGCGCGTGTCTGCGAGCACCACAGCAATCCAACAAGGCAGGGGCCTGCACCCAGCCACATGAAATCCTGACTTTAACATTTAATCCAGTATTAATTTAAAGTACTTGAATAAAGTTTGCATTATTTCTAAATATGACAAATTTTAGTGTATCTTGGGGCTTTTCGGGGGTTAGTTTAAATCTGCTTGTTGTGAATTGTGTTCTTGGCATGTATAGATAAGGTAACTTATTTCTCTTGGAGAAAAAAAAATATGTTTCCTGGAAAGAGTTTTCCACCTAGTACTGTAAGAAAGCTACATACTTGCATTGCTTATGTGATTTGCTTTTACAGTCCAAGACATTAATATGGCTTTTCTCTGGGGTACAGCTTTAGTATTTCTACTCAGTTCGGGGTAAATCTACGGAAAGCAAGAGAGATTTTTTTGTTTCCCACTGTGGAAAAAAACAAGTGGAAATTCGCGGTAAGCGTTTTTATCCTCTTGATAATATGACTGAGAGGAAACTATATTGATGGTGTTTTAGAGTGAAGTGGATTTCACAAAATAATGCTCTTCCATACCTTTATGTACCAACAAAATAACAGCAGTTTTATGTATGCAACAGGGTCACTTGCAGTCCTGATAAGGAAGAAAGACCTCTGCTTTAAGTACAAATAGCTCAAAAAAGAAAAGAGAGGAATAAAAAACTCCTTCAGTACAGGTTGGCAGGAAGCTTGCCAAAGACAAGGAAAGCTAATTTTTGGTAACTAAACAAACAAAAAAAAAAATGGTATGTGTGATTACATTCTCCTAAACAAGTAAAAGCTTTGTGCTCATGCCCAAGAGACAGCTTGGGAGAACATCAGTACCCCAGGGCTCCCAGCAGGTCTGCCTCAAGGCAACAGCAAACCTCACCTAGATATCTAGGTTTGCCTAATGGATACATCAGACTGAAGGACACCTCAAAGGAGCAGAGAAAAATAAACAGAACAAAAAAAGGACAAAAGGACAAAAAAAGAATTTCCCCATTCCACAACAGGTGCTTCAAAGACTTCAAATAAAAAACATCAGCTAAAAGCTCACATCATTTAGAAAAAGTTGATAGCATTACTTCTATAAGATTTTTGAAATAAAGAGGAAACAGAAATTGTCATTAAAACTACGAAAACTGGTAGACAATGGGGATTGATAGTTAATGTTATCAAAACCAACAGTGAATATTTGCGATTGGAGTGCAGAGGTGACAATTCTGTGAACTCATCTGAGTATATGACACAGAACTTGAATGTCTGTTTGACCAACTTTGATTTTCTTATCTGTTAACCTTTGTAAAGTATCTCAAAAGCTAGAAGATATGAAGGGAGCAAAGGCTATTTCCTGACATTTTAAAAGCAAGACTTATGCTGAGGGGACTGAGAGTTGGACACTGGGGAATAAAAGGTGAATTTATGAAACAATATACGCTAATCCAAAGAACATAGCACTGAGAAAAGATGCATCTGTTGCCAGCAGGCATAAAAATGTCAAGACAAACCTGGAACTCTATATAGAAAAAAAATCTGAGAAATGTTATTAATAGTGAAGAGAACACAGTGAATTTGGGTTTGGAGAAAAGAATAAGCCACTGCCAAAATGAAGTGCTGGTTTCCATGTGCATAATAATAAAAAAGTGCATAACTTTCTATTGTAAATGCAGTTTATGTCTGGCTTTTCATAATGCCATGGTTTGTCTTTAGTGACAGGACTAGTGCTATATATCTCTGCGACAAACCTTAGTCCAGTGGCTCATCCTACTGCCATGATTTTACAAGTCTGAACCTTTCTGTAAAAAAGGCCAGGGAATTTCCAGGGCCAGGTGCCTTAACCACGCAAGCAATTACACAGAAACAACACAAGCACCGGGGATGGTAGAATCGAATGAGATTATAGCAAGATGTTGACAGGCATTCAGGAGCTATACAACTGGGCACTTTCTGCTATAACAAGACAAAGGGTATACTGAGGCCAACACAAAGCGGTCTGAGTTGGAAAGGAACTTCTGGAGAACCCCTGGTCCAACCCCTCAGCTTGAAGCAGGAGCACACAGAGCAGGTTGCTCAGGGACATGTCCAGTTGGACATGAAATTATCCAGAGGGCACAGGAAGCATCAGGCCCACCAGACTGTTGTTTTTGGGTTCATGGAATCAAAATCATACTTGAATAACGTCTGCAAGAAAGAGAGGTGTTCACTTATATATATATATAAAAAAAGGAAATAAATAAAAAAGAGAAGTGAATCCTATTAGAAGAAAGAGGGCAACTGCTGCTGAAACACTTTTGATCAATGGTTAAACACATCTAATAATAGGCTTTGAGAAAGCTATTTATTTTGCTTTTTCTCCACTTCATGAGTTTCTTCTCTGCAAGTTTGTTACCTAAATTAACAGTTTTTGTTTGTGTGAAGAGCATGACAGAGCATGGCACCATCTTTGGAAACATAGAGCGTTTCAGAGGAGCTTTCACCTCTGCTCACATGCTACACAGCTATATGGCCTAACAAACTGGATTCCTATCAGGGATTGATATTTATAATCACAAGGGGAAACTGAACCCCTCTCTGAGTGACTACTTGAATAGTTAACAGTTTCAGGCTGAAATCATAATGGTGAAAAATGGAAGAGTAAAAACTTCTGGGGGAAATGTCTGCCTGAACATTAAAGAGATTACCCTGAACTCACAGTGCAGCACATGAAGTAACTTTGAAAGCCTGAAAGATCTAATCTGGTGCTATTTCCTGTTCTCTGTGAATTATCTGAATTATCATACATTTAACTCATAAAGTATTTAGCCAGGGAAGGAAGAAATGTATGAATATCTCTCAATACAAAGTATATGGTTCATTTTAAAACCCTTTAGAAAAAGTTATCATAAAAGGGCAAAGTCCTGGCTCTTTCTAGCAATTTTGAAAATGCCACCTGTTCTGAGTAAATAGTGGTAGATTTGAACGTTCCTGACCTTATCATTCACAGTTGTTATTCTGCAGCTGAATAGTTCTTTATACTTCAGAATTAAATAATGTGATTTCTTAGCAGCACAAGTGACCAATACCTTGGCTAATTAAGGTGAAAGCACATCTGGAAGAGCTGAAGAAGTATTTATTAAATCTTTTCCAGGCTACAAGAAATCTGTACAGCCTCCCCAAGAGAGCTTACAGGCAGCCATATCCAACACAGGTTGCCAAACTTGAGAAGGAAAGAGTGCTTTGATAGGAATATCATGCACACTCTGAATAGGAGGCGAAAAAGCCCATGTCATAAGGGAATCTCGCTCAAACTAAAAAGGCTGCCAGTGAAACAGATGAAGAGAAGGTGCTAAATTGACTTCAATTAGAGGCCAGTTCTCATCTGAAAACCAGGTCTGTGGACTGCATGGGACCCTTTTTTTTCAGTATCCAGCCAGTAGATGAAGAAATGAATGGTCTCAGAGTCACCGTCAGTTAAAGGGCAGGTTTTAACTGAATGTGAAAAGTTTAAGCTTTTATATTATGTTTTGAAAAAGTTCTCAACATTCATAATGTGGAATGATGTAAACAGAGAAAAATTAACCCTGTTTCAAAAGAAAAGGTAGGCAGTAACTGCCAGACTTCTAAAAAAAAGCTTAAAAAGCTTCTGTAGGGTTGTAGTATGGTTTGAATATATACTATCAGAGAAATGCTTAAGGAGCAAGTTAGCGGGGAAAATATTTCAGAAAATATTTTGCAACCCTGATTACAGGGAGGAGTGTCAAATGCTCTGCTTTTGCACGTGGGTACCAGACAGGACAATCTGTTTTCACAAACAGACTTCCATGCTTGCAGACAATTTGCAAGGCAATGTCAGTGTATGTGTGGAAGGTGGTTTGACAAACTGTATATTGAAGTTTTTACAAACTCCCACTCTAATAATGCTTCTTCATAAAAACTTTGCATCTCAGCATCCTAGATGCAAAGCTCCATTTTGATCCTCTGATCAAAAGGCTTTTAACAAACTGTTCCATAAATTATTAAAAATGTCACTTCTGTATTTGAAGTATTTGATGTGTGCCTTCTTCCAAAAAGGTTTTCAAAAACTTGTTTTTTTTTTCCACAACTATTGCCTTTTAGACCTAAGGATAGAACTTATTTAGGCAAAACATATGACACTTAAAATTTCCAACTTTACTATTTGATGACCTGCCACCACAGCTGCCTGCCATTGAGCATCCTTAGCTCAAGCACTTTTATTTTTCAGCATTTTTGTGCCTGTTTCTTACCACAGATGCTTCCTGGCTTGGAAACCAGGCTGCCAGCTATTGATAAAGAAGAAATACGAATCACAGCTTCTGCTCTTCACGTAGCTGCCCCAGCGCCCTGTGGGGTTCGGGCAGGGGCAGAGGCCGTGCGCAGCAAAGCCCCAGACCCGATGGGCTCCCCTTGCTAATTAGAAACATTTTGCAAAACTTTTGGGAAGGAAACTTTTCCTTATGCTCTGCTTTCTGGACATTCACATACTGCCCAGCTCCTGAGCAGGATAACTTGTCCTTCTGTTTGAAAACTGCTGCTTTTGAGCACAGCACTCATCTGAGCAACCTACTGCTATCTTCTTATGTCATTTCCTACAATGTAAATAAATAATTTCCTCTTCTCTTGTAAATCAGACCCAATCGTTATTCACTATGTCTTACCCAAAAGACTGTATAAAGAAGAACACACTTGGAATTCCTACTTGGTTTCCTATCACTGTGCATAACTTGTTCTTACACCCGGCAAGTTCTTACAGTCTAGAAAATGACATATAATAGGCACATTTATCCCATACTTAATTTAATAGAAATTACAATGTCATTTAAAAGATAAGTGAGTTAAGTAGAAAAACACAGCACAGATCAATAAAACTATATCCATGTGCAAACTCTTCTCCCAAAACCGAAGAGAAGGTTGTTGACACTTTCAATTTAACATGAGGCTTTGACATTAGCAAATATTTGTCCTGTGTTAATATGAACATCAAAGAGAATCTGGAATTATCAGGAGTTGCTCCTTTCCTATTTGCAATCACTTCAATAATGAAGCACTTCCACATAAATTGTCTCCCTCTCCCCCATTGTTGCATGAAATTCCCTTCTCTTTCACCATGCTGGAAAATGAGTTAATCAAACTGGATCTAATTAGTTAAGGCTGAAAAACATGGTTCTTACAATCATGTCGACTGTTGGAATTTTGTTGCTCATTATTTTTATTTCTAGTAGGCAAGAAAATCCATCTGATCAAGCAGTAATTAGTGCATTTCTTGTCAGATTTCCTGACTGGTTGTACGTGACTGCGTATCAGACAGAGTCATTGGACAGTCAGATTTTGGCCTTGATACAAATCATATGCTACAAATTAGACACCAAACTATTAAGATCAATGGAAATACATTGTTTTTGCGGGAATAGGAGTGAGATTTCATCCACAGCCCTGGGATTCACTGGGAGCAAACTAGTTATAATGAAACTATCTTGGCAGATAGAAACATGACATGTTTCATGACATGACATGAATGAATGAATAAATGAATGAATAAAATGATTTTAAAGATGTAAAATGAATAAAACTTTTGTCAACAATTTATCTTGTCTAGGAATTGGGATTTTTTTCCTGCTGTTATTTATGTGAAATTTCCAAAATAACTTCAATGGCCAAATTCTGGGTATTGATTGAAGATTTCCAGAAGGGTCAAGAGCCAGACGAGAATCAGTCTGACGCCCTGGACCCATACCTTGGGCATGGAGTGCTTAAATTGGCGGGATATCCTGTGGGATCAGCACCTGCCCTGAAAGTCACAACAGCTGAACTGTGAGATCCATGAAATAATAATAATAAAAAAAAGACATCTCTTCCTGGAAATGTATTAGAGAGAGACCCAAAAAAGTCAGGAAGCCGAAGCACGGTGCCCAGTAAATGGGACCAAGCACAGCAATCTGGTGAGAAGACGCAGGAGGCTGCTTACAAAGGACTACACTGCTTGATGATTTTTCTCAGTAAAAGAAGTATAATCTCTTAATTAACACTCTCTGGAAATTAACACAGCTGTGAGTTTACTTGCTGCAGTAAAACTCCTGTATGGTGAAAAACACCTTGAAATTGGCTGTATGTGAAAAAACTATGGGTTGGAGACAAGTTATACTGATTACAAAGCAAATCTTAAATACTTACTAAGCATAACCATAATGGTACATAGGTACGTAAAGGTTCAGGAAAAAGATCCTGAGCATTTTGGGATGCACAGGCTGGATGTTTCTGTCCCTAGACTGCCCTGTGGCACTTGATCTGCTGGCTACGGGGCAGGCAGGACCAGCACAGGGCTCCAACGATTTAGGGAGTCACTGCTGCAGGCAACCTGCGCGCTCGTCCCAAGCAGCATGTGGCCAATGCTTGGTAATCAAATTGCAGAAGTTTTGCCTAGATAATGGCTCTGGATTCCTTTTCCTGCCTCATAATGTGCAATTGTTGGAATTAGGTTTCATCTGTAAGAATGTGCTGCTGGCTATTGGCACAGAGACGACAAGGCACTGCTGCCTGCCAGAATGATACTGGTAATACCTGTCAAAGGAGGCTTCTCTAGATTAATTTAGCCCCTTGTGCTACCAGCATTTAACTGACCTTTACTGTGCTGTGAGCAATGCATCAGGCTGCTGACATCCCCTGAACACATCTTAAACATAAGGAGCCATCAGATATACCTGCACATCTGTAGTTAGATTTCATGCGGAGGAGCAAGTCACTGGCTGCCAAATCTTCATGGACTTCAGTGCAAGCCAATAGATAAGGAGTAAGGAGTAAGTCACAGCTAGTCTAAGAAAGTGCAAGTTTCCACACCTGAGAGGACTGGAAAAAAATACAACAACCAAAAAAACATTCTGTTCCTGACAGTTACTTCACAGAACCAACTTTCTTGGAGTCACCACTGACAGTTCCTGAAATTACTGGCTCAATGTGCAGCAGTACTCAAATAAAAGAAGCCAGAAAGATAACAGGCATCATCAAGAAGGTCACTGAAACTAAAAATGAGGTCATCATTTGGTCATTACATAAAAATCTTGGTATAGCCGTCTTGAACAGCATTCAGTTTGGTCTCCGCACTTCAAAGAGGTTATAGTGGAGTTAGTTAATGAAGGCACAAAGAAGGATGAGTAAAATGATTAAGGGAATGGAGAAGCTTCCTTACAAGGAGAAACAAAACAGACTTCTCAGTTTAGAGGAGAATATACCGAAGATGGATATGACTGAGGTTTGCAAAATCTATGCATCAGGTGAACTGAATACAGCTTGGTTATCAGAACTAGCAAATCACTAAATGGAACAAGTAAGGAATTGGCTTAAATCTTAAAACATAAAATCTTAATCTTAAAATCTTAAAATTTTGAATCGTAAAAATAATATTCTTTTTTATGCAGAGGGCATTGAACATCTAGAATTTACTTCCAAAGGACTGTAGAGGCAGATAGTGTCAGCAAGATCAAAAAAGAACGGGGCACATTCACAGGCCGTGGATCCATGAGCAAACAGCAAAGCAAATGGGTCAGAATGCAACTCCTAACACCCGTATCCAGTGGCTGGGGATGCTGCGAGGTGCCTGCTGCTTGGACCTGGCTGGACCGGGCGCCGGGCTGCCAGCGCGCTGCTCGGAGCCTGTGGGGAATTGCTCACGTGGGTAGTAATGATCTTGGAGGGCCCTGCTCTCCTGTGCGCTCGGGATCTGCATGCTACTC
Organism: Crypturellus tataupa; assembly: GCA_034781795.1. Classification (NCBI taxonomy): domain Eukaryota; kingdom Metazoa; phylum Chordata; class Aves; order Tinamiformes; family Tinamidae; genus Crypturellus; species Crypturellus tataupa. Next base: position 8,218,545 of record JAWLRI010000448.1, read on the forward strand.
CAGCTCGAACAAAGCCGGTAGCAGGGCACTCTGCCTCCCCAACTTTGTTTGCCTTAGTTTTAGGTCAGATGTCACTTTTCTATTGCATTCCTTAACAAAAGTATTAATTTATACTCAGAAAATCCTTTTCAGCTAGTTTAATTACTTAATAAAACATATAGCCTATGGAGTAGCCTAACTGTGAAAACATCTCAGAAACATCTAATTAATCAGCATTTCACAGAGATCAAGCACAATATACCGACACATTAAAAAAAACAACACCACCAAAAGCAGGGATTTGGGGCTGAATAACATCACATACAGGATTAAATTTTGCAGCCTCCCTCCCAAACAAGTCTTAAATGTGAGAACTAATTGGTTTTCAGAAAATTATCAAGGGACTATTAGCAAGAGGGGACTTACTACATGTCACCTTAATTGTGAATACGAGATTCTAAGGCTGAAAAAACACACAGTTTGAACAGCAAAGCACTGTAGTATCTCCATATACCATGAAGGTACGTATTTCCTGCCAACAGCAGATGATGATGGCTACATGGATTCCAGTTTTTGTTCAGAGCTCACTTACGAAAATACAGTGATGTGGAGATGACCTCCTCCATCTCCTGCCACCACAGAGATTTTGGAGCTTGAGAGGAAGCCAGTTCGGCACTTTGCATCCTTGTCTTGTCACAGAACCTTCACAACATGAGTTCAAGACTTTTCTATTTTTATCTCGCCTAGCAATGGCAGAGATATCTCTTGCTTTGCAGTCTGTTCGGCGGGAGGAGCAGTAGCTGCTTGCTCTCAGCGACTTTGCTCACTGCAGGTTAATTTTGAAGCATGGATGGACACAAAATACAAAACACAAAACTGCCTCCTTTTCTATACCCCCATAAAAAGCAAATGGTAAAAATCATACCTCATCCTTTCAGGGATGGTTATGTCTCATATTTTGCAAATGACTATTGCTTTATTTGATCTATTCAGTTTTAGTAAATTGTGACTATTACGATGTCCTATAATTATTTCTATTTTGAATATGATGAAGTGAGTATTTTTAGATTCTGCAATGTGAGGGTAGTAAATCAGCTCAGTCATAACTTCAATTTTGTAAGCAGGTGTGAAGAAGTTATGGATTTATTCCAATGCTGTAAGGCCAAGCACATGCTAAAGCATGCTGCTAAAGGATCACATCTTTTGGCATGTGATATTGACTAGTAAAGGGAGATGCTTTTAAAATCCTTTAATATTTTTCTTTGGAAGATTATTTTAAGTCATTTAACAACTTCTGGCTCCCCATTTTACGCAACCCTTCATTGCAGGAATGATCTCTTTGGAGTGAGGTGAACAGCACCACACTGCCCGTACCGAACCTCTGCAAGTTTGATCAGGCATACAATTTCACAAACTAGATTAATTTAAAAACTTACAACCTCAGCTAACTGCTCTGAGTAAGAAGGTATCCGTGAGCATTTGAACTTTCGTCCTCGCTGCACTGGCTATGGAAAATCTAGGCTCCACTATAATTTCTATAAGCTTCTCATCTAGGATTAACACACATACTAGGTATTTTCCTATTATCTCCAAACCACAGGCTATGCACAAAAAATAGAAACTCACTTTCAGTTGGAAAGGCTGTAAGATACTTCTATTTTATCATATTTGCTGGAAGTCTGCCACAAAAATTTCTTTCCAAATTGGTATTTGGACATGAGAATAGCCATAGCTGTAAGAACAGAAATAATCTTCAGCAAATTATTACCTATGAAGATAAATTCAGTGTAACACTCACAAAATAAGAAAAAGGAGACACAATTACCACTGACCAGGGACAGGTCTGAGGACCCTGATACAGCCTCATCAAGTTTTGAGTTGCAGCACTGCTCAGAGTTGTAGATGTAGAAGGTGTTTGGCTGTGAAGCTGAAGACCTGAGGCAGACAGCTTAAATGTGAGTCCAGCCACCCCCAAACTGAGCCCAGAGAGCCTGCAAGGCCCCTGAGGCACAGGCAGGACCATGCTGGCACTGGGAATTGTTTACCAAATCATTTATACTTTCAGGCGATGGCTGATGAGTATAGGATTCATTTGATCCACAGTTCGATTAAAAATAACTCTTTTGTCAGGTTATTTTTAACTAGATCAGCTTCTTGATCTGCTGAACTGCATAGCACCCAAGGAAGTGGGTAGGGGAAGAAGAGAGGTGGTGCTGAGGCTTGCACATGGCAGGGGCTGGAGGCTACCAGGGCACCAGGGCACCTGAAGAATAACGCCCAACACTAGAGTTGTAGTGTTCCCACATGTTCAGGAAAAGCACAGGTACCCCTCTGTGCAACCCTCCAGTGGAAAAAAAGAAAATTATTTCTTGTCATTAACACATGAAGGAGCAGAAACAGCTACTATCCATTGAGTTAAAGATCTGCCTTTCACCTCCAGTTGCGTTGCAATGGCATCTAAGATCTAAGACAGAGAGACAACTCTACACACACACACACTGCCATGTCCCGGATTTTGGAAAGCTTCCTATGGCTGTCCCAGCCAGAAAGCAGAGGGAAAGCAGGTTACCACATCTGTTCATGCCCCCTGCCTCCCTTGTCTCACTGCTGTACTGAGGACCGGGGGGCTGCAGGGCACCTTGCACCTCAAAGGCCACCTGCACAATCAGGTCGTTTGTGTTTCTTCCTTCACAGTTTCACTCCGTCTTTCCCTTCCTGCACCCCAGAGGGAGTGTTACTTCGCTTATACCTTCCCACCTCGCTTCATTGACACAGCTGCTGTCAGCTCAGGAGAAGAAGGATGAAGTACAACATGGTATCGCCGGGGTCCTTCTTCAGGACACAGAGTTGTGCAGATTAGACAACCCCCACTTCTTTCTATATTAAAACAGTTTGCCTGGTTTGACTCAATCTTTTCTTCTCCCCTTCAAATGCAGTAACTTGCTTTTTAACGCTAACTCAAATCAGACTAAGGTCTACTGGGATCTCATTCAGCTAAACTCTATTCATGTACTTCGAAATTCATCTGTCATGACACTTTTTTCGAAGGCAAGAAATCAATTGCAAGGATATAAAAGAACTTATCCTGACATTCCCAAGCAGCTTTCTGATTTCATATAATTTATTTCCTTCTTCACTTTCCCAGAGGATATTGCCAAGCTCTACAGAGAAATATACATTCCCAATTAACACTCATTGCAGATTTTTTCAATGAAGGATGATCTTATGCAAGCCCAAATTTAATACATGATTTAATTTACATTATTTAATATAAGTAAGTCATGTTAGCAACTTTGACATCTTCAAGTCTCTAATTCTCTTGTCTCACTAAACAGGGATAGTAAGAAGTCTGCTACTGCCTCATGAAAAACTCCCAACAAGTCTCAATAGATACAATTCTACCTAAGGACAACATCCAGCTTTCCTGTCTCTATTTTTTCTTTTCTCATATGTGATACACACTTCACTGAGAATCAAGACTCTCCTGCTCTTCAGATTTTTAAGCTTCTCTTCCCTTTGATTTATGTGCATACAAACAACTGAAATGCTGCAAGTAAGGATTATGGTTGAATACAGGAAACACAGTACAGGAAAAAAAAAAAAAAACACTTTAAAATATATGTGCAACACATTTCCATACACTGTGTTTATGAAATACTACCTCAATATGAGAAAGTACTGAAGAAAGCACTGATTAAAATTAAAGCCCAACAACAGAGAAACCCAGAGTTTCACACTGCAGGACGTGTGAACAATTTCATTAATACAAGACAGGTTTAAAGAATTCAAAATAACAGGATTCAAGCAATTGCCATGATGACTCCTCACAGAAGACTACACACAACATCAATGGACACTGCTTATTACTATTTTAAGTTCCCAAAATCTAAAAATCCTCTTTTTTTCTGACCTTCCAGGCTGACACTGAACATCAATGAACAATACTGAATTGTTATGAAAAGCTGCTTCCTTTTAGCATGACAGGTAGAATCTAAAGTCTTGCTGTAAAATGTGCACAGATGGTGTGGGCTTATGTCTTGACAAAAGTAAAGTGGTGACAAGAGACAGAACTTTAACTTTTCTACCAGGAAAACAGATATTGATGGCACATTCCGATAATAACAGAGCATGCAATGTGGGCAGTGAAGCTTATCCTCCACTAAACAGCCTTCCCCTTGAGTTTCTCATCACCAGGTGAATGACTGAAAATATTGTGATTAGCCCCGATGAGAACCTACTGCCTTTAAGTCACAACAAATCGAAGCTCATGGGTACATCTTTGAAAGATGGGGCATAAATGGCTGTTCTGTCCCACTAATGATTTTCAGTGCATTTCCAGCTGCAATGGATGGGTTGGGAATTTCCTTTCAGTGATCCAGCAACCTGATGTTCTGTGCTTTTTTCTTTTTTTTTCCAAGTAGGGTAAATTGATCTTGATAAAATCCTCTGTACATCACTATTGGTTTGATCAGAGATAAATTTTGCCTTTACTATTCAAATCCCAAAACAACTTGAAATTTCTTCAAGCATTTCTATGTCTTCCTCAATATTAGTAATATAGTCATGCAATACTGAATGTGAGTGGGAAAACACTGGCAAAGCATTTCAGTAATTGCCACTTGTGCCCCTACTCCTTTTTTGCTATTTTCCACTTACTGAAAAAAAGTGTGAGTTCTGCCTTTGATATACATGGACAAAGTCTCATGCAACAATATATAATACCATGATATTCTGACTGCAAACACTATGAAGGAATGACCATGTAACAATATTTCTATTAAATAATCACCATGTTTCCCATAATATGTGTTCATCAGCATATGGAATGATAATTAAGGACCATGAAGAAAACATTTAACTGGCTTCCTTTCTAAGACTTAGGCTGTCTTTGGGGACAAACAGCTTCCACAGAGCATCTTCTTATATGCTTTGATACCTAGAATGTGGAGAAATATAAGATATCATCTCTTTTTTTGTCCTATATTGTATGAAATTCAGAAAATATGATAACTAAAAAAGTTTGAACATTTTCCAAGTCTATTATCTTGTTCTTCACATGTGAAATGCAGCATATTTTGAAAGACAGAAGACTGTTTAAAGCTATGCAACTGTTTAAATTAAAAGAAAATATTTCATAGTAGTTTACTTTCAGTTATAGTGATATTCTTGATAGCATCTAGTAATCATTTTTCCCATGTAAAGACAATGAAAACTTCAGCAGGCAAAAAATCTTCCCTCACAAATGCTGAGTGTAAGAATACTCAGTCCTGAGTGCTGCCGGATAAATCCTGCACCAACTCCAGTTGTCGGAAAAGATCTAACTCCATGTTAGAGAAGGCTGAGATGGCCGAGGCCATGAGCTCCGGTTGGGCAGGATTTCTCCGGAAGGGCTCGGATGCAGTCGGAGCGCTCCCATGCTCCTGAGTCAGTGTGGAGGCACCTGCTCCAGCCCCTGCTCCTGGATGCTAAGAGAAAGGGCAATCTAGAGAAGGGGAACAAAGGGGAGGCCTAGAGTGAGCAAAATCCCATCAAGGCTCTTACTTCCCTATCTGCCACATGGGCCATCTCTATAACCAACTGGGGGATCACAAGGTTGGGAGCCCTGCATTAGGTCACAAGGTGGGAGAGATGGTGAATGGCATTAAATATGAGAGAGACCATTATTTAAAATTGCATCCACTTTACTGCTGTCACGCCTGCCTGTGAAAACAGTTGTGGCATCACAACATCGACACGTCTAAAACTGTGTATCCTCTCTCCGGAAAAAATAGAAAACAAATGTCAGCCTTCAGAAAGGGAAATCCTTTGAGGACTTGTTCGTGGGAAGTCTCCTTCTGTCTAGGCCAGCTAGAGATCAGTTTAGACCCCACAGCATAATGACATAATTATCTTTCATAATGACCTTATGAAAACAAAATAAAAAAAAAAAAACCCTTGAAAAATCCTCTCTTTGTATTTGTGGATACTCTCATGTACAAATATTCACATGGGAAAATTTTACACTAGTCAGAGTTTAGTCTAGTGCCATGTTACTGCATTTACATGCCTTTGTAACTCTATTCCAAAATATCTGTTCAAACCGGAGCAGCACAACGATGAGTCAGACAACAAGAAAGCAATTCAGTGACATATAAATGTGCTGTAAACAACAGATGTAAAACTTTGCACAAATAACTCAGAATCTATGAGGAACAAAATAAATATTATCTGGTAGCGATGACTAATATTGGCAGCAAAAAACACCAGAGCCCCCAACTTGTTTTGATAGCATAGTTGATGAGTAATTAACTATGCAATACTTCAGCCATATTAATTTTATTTTACATAGAAAAAATGAAAAGATGCAGTATTCTGAAACCTAATTGTTGGGCACACATTTTGTATTAAAATGAAGTTAAATAGTATAGCACAATTTAAAGCTGGACACTTTCTAAGTCAAGAATTTTAATCCACTGAAGTTACTGTGCTGATTAAAACATATAATGTAGAAGCATTATCATAATTTATAATAAAATATTCTTCATGGACTTGTAACAGGCTGTAAAATCTCCTATGCAAGATCCACATTGTACTGAAAGCGATTTTCCATAGACACTGCTATACCTGTGCATCAATTCCCTTCGCACTTTCAATCACCGAGAACAAACTTGGAAGGGGGTAAGAGGAAAGCACCAGAGAGAATTTAACTGAATAGTACGGCTTAACAGACTGAAATAAATAAAACACCACCAGAGAGCTTGCAGGTCATTACTGACTCAAAAGTTCCTTTGTTTGACAGCTAATGGCTAATATTACTTGGTTTCCAACACTGCTTCTCCTGATACTCATCCTAAATCATTCCTTGTTTAATTTTAATGCATTGCTGTTTACCATAATCTTTTTTATTACGTTAAGTAATTTCCTTCTTCCCATATAGCTACATTTTTCAAATATTTGTAGATTACTACTAGTTTATTCTGTATTATCAAACATCTGCAGGCTGTTCCTTAACTGCCTCTTACCACGTTATTAATATTTGCCTTTCTTTACTCACCCCATCTACCCCTTCCTCCATCCCCTGGAAGTTTGTGTGGGTCTCCTAGAAACTTCTTTTATTTTGTTAAAATGACACATGAAATAGAAGAAAATACCGACCGGTTTCAGGAATGTAGGCCTGCTTGCCCTGGATGGAGCTGCGGGTCTGCACCGCTGCGCATAGACTGCCTAGGCTGGGGCAGATGTTCTGGGCAGAGCATCTCTACGTGGTGGGTTGGCCCAGGGCTACCTCCTGGGCTACCTCCTGCCAAGGGCCAGGGTGTCCACGGGCGCCTAGAAGATATCTTGGCTGAGAAAGTCCACAGAACAGGCAGGAAAATACCTTTCCTTTCATTCCCAGAGCTCTGGCACTTCCACGCAACTCCATGAATTGACTACAGGAGTTGTCTGGTTTCTCAAAGTACAACAGAACTGCATAACCTGCCTTGCCAAAAACAGTGCGTTCTTCTTGCCACCGAAGCATTTCTTACGAGGATTTATTGCTTTTAGTATTGAAAGGTGGAAAAAAGAGGGGATTTTTTTTTCTTTAAGGAAATATTTGCTGGAAAGATTAATTTCTTAGAAGAGGGAGGTTTTATTAAAAAATAATAGGCTGATTCACACAAAGCTCAGATTTCTCACAGTTCTTTCAAAATTACTAAGATCTGTTATACATTTGTACCTAGAACAGTCACATTTATTGGGAGACTCTTACTGTTTTCAGACAAATACTCCCATTTACTCAAAAACTCAATTTTGTCTGCTGCTGGCGCTGGAAAAATCAGTGAGTAGCAGTTACCTCCGGGCGGCTTCAACTAGTGCTGAGGAGATGAGGCTGAATGCAGATCCCTGTCGTGTCTCTGGTGCCTCTCCTTGGTAATAAAATGCACAATAAGCATTAAAATTATCCTAAACTCAAGATGGCCTGTATCTCAGACTGAACTGTACTTTTTCCCTATTTTCTTAGGTGGAGACATGCTCTGAATCAACACTGTTTCTAGGCATTGACTTTAAATCAACATTCACATGTATACCCTGCAACCTGTATTAAGTGCTAATTTATAGCGTGTGGCATTTCTGATTTCACTGTATGGTCTGGCCATAGCCAAAGTCAAAAGCCACGCCAAGTGCTAAAATGCCAATAATTCAAAATATACATCAATCAAGTTAATTTTACTACTCTCAGTTTTGCTGTTACTATGGCAAGTATTAAAGTGTTCACATTATTCAAGCTGAAAATTGCTGTGCTCTAAGGGCTCACACTGTTATCCCCTAGCTATGAAGGTGCAGACTAGCTCAAAGATACTTAAAGGTCCCTTTTCACATATGGATCCCTTCTAGACCCACTTCTGGGCCTTTCCTGCCAAAAAACATGCTCTTCTATATCAGTCAGAGTGGTGAGGCTTTCATGAGAGTTTCAGCATAGAAGATGGCACTAATTCCTCCTGAAATTTTGTAGGCAGCATCTCCATTCCTGAACAGATGACACTGGAATAGGCAATGATTTTTGACCAGACAGTAGGTAAACTATTTTATCATTAAACAAATAAACAAACAAACAAACAAACAAACAAAACCACAGCTCAGTAACAGCCAAAAGAGCCAAGAAATGCAAGAACATAAGAAATAGTTCTAAAAATACAGCAGTTAAGGTACTATGAATATAATTTAAGTTAAACACATGTAACTATTCAGGTCAGAGAGTGCAGCACATTGCAGATCATACTCTGGATCAGTGGTGTGATCTTCTCACAGTTATTATCTCCAGCTGGAGGCTGCTCTCAGTGATGGGGAAAGAGGAGACTGGGTAAATAATAGTAATGATGAAAAGTACAGAAAAAAAGTGAGTGTTGAATGAAGAGAGACTGAATAGGCTTTGGCTTTTAAATTCAAAGGGAAGATACATTATGATAGAGTGAAAAAACATACTGAATGCTATAAAGAAATTAAGTAAGTGAAGCGTTCTCGTGCATGCCTTCATCTAACCCAAGAAGACGATACCTGTTTAAATAGAAATACATCCTCAAGTACTGATGAATAAAAATATTGTTAGGTAAATCATAGGTACAACCCAGAGGTGAGTGTCTTCTGGGTGCAAGAGTTCTACTGCAATATAAGTAGCCACAAAAATAACCAGCAAAAATAACAGTAACATATCATGGAGCAATATCATTAAAATAAATAACAGTCATTCTGTTCATGCTGTCCAGCATAGAAGAGAATGCTCCAGGGCAGGATTTTGCTTTTCCATCTACTAGATTTCATCCCATTTTTGCAGATCCTTCCTCTGTCTTGAATTTTAACCCTATCATTCAGTGGGTTTGTACCCCTTCCTGGCATTATGACAACTGTGATTTCAGTAAGATCGCTCTTACTTCACAGAAAGACTTCTGGTAAAAATATGCAGTAGTGCTGGCACCGGGCTACTTGGCCTTAGGTACATTACCTTGTATATTTATACATATTCATAGCTTTAAGTTCTGTCTGAATGCAATTTGCAACCAGCTTATATTCATTTTAGAATAATTTCATCTATACTTGGTTTATGCAGGATGTGTACGAAAATCCATGTGTGGTAATATCAAAATGGATGCTAAAATGATGACTTGTGGCATCCCCCTGAAAAGGTCTATTACCTTGTCACGGAAAGAAATTTGGGTCGTGACAAATCCATGAGGCCCTTCCTCATATATCATTCTCCTCTGGTGTTTTTGCTTCTCATTTCTTTCCTTTCCCAGGTTTGTCAGCTTAGAGGAAATAAAATTACTTTTTTTCATTTTCATTTACTGGCATATATATGCACTCAGTATATATACATCTACCTTAAAATGTATTTCTGTGATGCTCTATTTCATATTTGAAAAAGAAAAAAGAGGAAATAAGAAAACATCTGATGCTTATAGAAGAAATTCTGGTAGGAACCACAGTTCCTGTTGACACAGGGATCCAGGCTTGAAGCTCCTGTTTTTTCCTGACATCATTGCAGGGGATGAGAAACTAACAAAATATTTAAATGAAATTATCTAGAATTATTTAAAATTAAAAATATGAAAGTGTGTCCAAGCAGGAATTGCCAGGAAAAGGTAAGTTTTGAGATGCAAAAGCCAATACACACAAAAAGGAAAAGTAAAAACAAAGGTCTAGATGCCCATCTCACTTCCCTAATTCTCAGAGATATTCTTCTTTATCCCCGGCTGAGATATGTTTTCTTCCTTATTATGGAAAAGACCGCTTCCTAAGCATTTTCATGAAACCTTCTCCAAAAACAAGACTAGCTAAAATGAGTAACAAGCAGCTGTAACTTAACAGCTGTAATTCAATGCGATGCCATTCAAATCAATGAGCAAACACTAATTCATTTCAAATGCCTTATCAATCAATCCAATAACATGCCTGAAATTATGTTTTGTTACCGAAACAGCTCATTTTTTGATATTTTGGTTAATATTGGGAAAATGAACTTTTTACCTACTTTCTTTCTATTCCAAGGGGATTTTTTTTTTCCAAATCAAAATTCCAGATCTGGGAAAAACACCAAGTGGCACTTTTGTGTCATATACAACATCTCCTGAACTAGCTGGCTACTGCTTTATTTTCTACAATTATCATGAAGTAGTTAAAAACGTTTTATTTTCAAAAACAGGAGCTGGCCAACTCGAGGGTGCCTGCATTTGCCGCAGGCCCTAACACGAGGGCCTCACTGCTCTGCTTCCCATGGGTCCTTCCGCGCAGCTCTCAGCCGTGTTTTGCCATCTTTATCTCAACATTCTGGATAACTCCGGCTCTTTACTCACAGAACGTGGTTGTGGTGCTACCTAACGGCTGCCTAACGCTTTCCTCACGAAGCGCGTCCGGCCGCTCGCTGCCAGCCCTCCTCGTCCAGGGAAGCCGCAGCAAAACTCTCCTCCTGGGCCTTCCTCCTCTCCATGGTTTTTGGCGGGTAGCTATTTGCTCCTTTAATGTCTGCATTGCATTTACGTTCCAAGCGTGCAAGCAGTCATTCCACGCGAGGAAAGCAATCAAGTCTCAGCACGAGGCAATAACTGCTCAAGTCCTGGCAAACGGCAGCCCCGAAAGGCCCACGTGGTCCACGCTCCCGCCACGCAAGGGCACGCCGTGAAGCAAACGCCCTCAGCGCTGCATGGGAAGAGGGATCATGTAAATGAACCTCAGAAATGGGAGCATTTTTCTCCTGATTTCTTTTCTTTGTTACCTCATAAAACCTGATGGGTTCGCTTTCATGAATACCTCATAAATACTCTCTCTAGAGAGAGATGTATACACAATATATGTGCATAAACATATAAAACAATATTACATGTAAATATAACATGTTATAAAATTTATATATATATATTTTGTTAAACGTTTGTCAAATACAAGAAAAAAATGCATTTTTTTTTTAATCTGTATTACATACTGGGCCTTGGCAGTTTTGCCAGGGCCCTCCAGGAGACTAACACTCCTCAATTCAGAAGGCTGCTAAAATAACTCGGGTGATGGTGGGCCATATGAAGACAATGAAGAAAATGACTTTCTTCAGTTTTATGAGAGACCAAGAGCAAAACGAGTATCTGAGTTCTTGTTTTTCACTTCTTGCTTAAATGTCTAAGGCACCTCCTTTCGCCAACTCAGCTTCACCTCCCACTGACAATGAACTTTCCACTTGCTTCTCTTAGGCGTATTGAACTCTTTGGTATACCCCGCCAGCCAAACTAGGCATTAAACATTTTGTTTCACTGGTACTAGTAAGACATAACTGCTGAATATTTTTGTCATTTCATAATTTGTAATTTCAGGATCATTTTGATAATATACTCTTTATTTTGAATATTCCTTCAAGGAAGGATGAGCAGTCCTTATATAAAACACGAAGGATCAAGCATTTCTTCTCGTGCTGAGACACCAAGCCAGTGTCTAGAAGCACAGGCTTCTACCTGTGCACAGCTGCGATGCAGGTGAGATGTCAGACCCCACAGCATTTAACAGGCACACGGGGAAGCTCTGCAGTCCTAACCAGTTTATTTCCCCACATCTCTCTCCCCATACGCATATCTGCTGAGGTACAGATCACTTTCACTGTTTCATCCCTGATGTTACATAAATGGGAACACTGAGGTATCTGAAACTCAGCTCATATCAGTAATCCAGTTCAATTTTAATGTTCAAGACTATCTGTAAGCAGCTGATGATAACACTTTGGCTGCAACATCTGTCTATGTGTGAAAACTGATTTCAGTGTCAAGTTTCTTGCACTGAGATAACCATATCCACGTAGTCTACACGGACAATTCTAATTCTATTCTATTCTCATTTTCTACTTCAAATATCTTGCCAAGGAGACTCACTTGAAATATCTCAGTCAAGTCATACTTTCTAGCACTACCTACCAAGTGTAGCCTGATGATTTTTTGGATGCGTTTCCCATTTCATTGCACAGAATCAATCCTATGACATTGCAGGAGTAAATACAAATCATTACAGCTAACACACAGATTAGGATCATCATGAATGAAGCATTCTTATGAAATGGATTATGATGAAGAATGCATCATCATGAAAACCTGAAATCATCCATTCCTATCTTCAAGGACATTTCTTTCCTTTCAGTCACACATTTATCTATATGAACACAGCATTGCTTCTCAAAGAATAAATCCAATATTATAGAATTTGAAATCAAAAATATATACTGCAAAAATACTGCAAATTTGTGAAGGTAGGAAACTGTGATGCTTTTCCCTTTTCCACTGTTCTTTACCATATTATACTTGATTACCAAGAAATAAAAGCATGGTTGAGTTTACAAATCCAGGACTTTCTGGGCATGGGTAATTGCCATCAAGCTTTAACCTAAGAGAGAAGGCCTGTGGCTCAGGGCACATTCAGCTCTCAGCAGATATCCGTGGCAGAGCCTCTTCAAGTGATGAACTGAGTTTAATGGAACAGTGAATTTCAAACGCCAGTGTGCCACATACACTAGCCTTGCAAAATGAATATGCAAAGACTGTGTTTTTCCTAAATTGCAGAGGTCTTCACTGCTATATGGCTTCTAGAGTGAAGACAGAAGTAACATCTCAGCATGATTTGTATTTCAACATGGAAACCTGAGGTAATTAAGAGCTTCAAGCTCAGATTCATAAAATCATATTGCCATGGGCATAGTATGGCATCAGCAACGATAATTTCTAGTAACCAACAAACTCTATCAGGAAATAGGCTTTCTTTTCCTTGGCCTGTGTTACGATTCTTCCTAGATGGTACAATGTGCTGGTTAAGAACGATGGTCCGCAATTCTGAGGATGCAAATATCTAGGTGAATCAATCAATCAACGGTTTCCATTCTTTGCCTTTCAAGGCTGATAATTTGTCTTAAATTTTCCCTAGTGGGCACTGAGGACTCTAATAATCTGCAAGTCCATGATTATACTGGAAGGAAAATAAAACCCCTACAGAGTTCCCTTAGTGCCTTTTATCAGCTTACTCAAAGGCTGTTTTGTCCAGTAAACCTCACCTTATGGCTGCTGAGGCTCTTTTTTTTCTCATTTAATGTGTTAATGAGCAATGTGCAAAAATCAAAGATGATTCACTGCACTTAACTAGGGGAAAAACCCACAGTTATTCCATTTTTACTCAGCAAGTTTTCTCATAGTCTCCTAGCAAAGAGGAGAAATAGAATTCTTACTCAACAAAAGAAAAAAACCAAATAGTTCAGGTACGATAGCAATAATGATTTCAGATGACAGTATTTGAAAAATGAAAATAAAACTTTTTCTTACTCATTTTCATAAAAGTTTGAAGCTTTGTCTTACTCATTTTCATTCATTGCTCAAAAGCAGTTCAATTTTTAATCTGTTTGTGTATAGAAACTCCTACAGCCTGTGTACTTCCTGCCATTTTTTATTTTTTTTGCATTATGGTTTATTAAGAGGTGCAAAATATTTGTTATGTCAAGATTATGCTGCTTTGTAGAGACCTTTGTAAAGACCACGGCTCCCATACCTAATTCAGCTATGAAAGACATCTATTTCTGTAGCACCTAAGTATGCAGACACAGACTATGCGAATACAAAGGCATTCTTACCACGCCAAGACATGAATTAATAGCAAAATGATTATACCCACAGATGTATTGTGCAACTCAAAGCCTTCATAAATCTAAAGAAAAGTTTGAATTGGGGAAGTCCAGTAGTGTTAGCAACTGAAAACATAAGCACATACATATTTTTAGTCGGGTTTCACAACAAAATAGCACTATGCGCCCGCCTGCCCCCATCTCTGATCCTTCAGTCACACCCAGTTCAAATAATTTTTGGAGCTACTGATCAGTCTCAGCTAAATCTGAAACAGAGCTAGAAGATAATTATGTTCCTATAGCTCTTCTGACAGTAAGAGGTTGGGTACCAAAGAGACTGTAACCCACGCTGTGCTGAAACAAAGGCAGTCTGAAAAAGCTTCTTTACATTTTCTTTGACAGTCACCATATACATATCGGCCAGCCATTTAGCAATGCAGCTGGTGTTAAGACATAGCATGTGCTGGCCTTTGCCAAGGGAAGGGGTCTGCAAGATATGTGGGGACAGTTGGGGCTACTGAAGAGTTGGTTGGTTCATGGAGCAGGAACACAGACCAAAGGAAGCCAAGTTAAAATAAAAATAATAATATAAATAAACAAATGAATAAATAAGACCTCACAGTCACCTTTAGTCTCCTGTGGAATCTTGGTAAAACAGACAAATTGGAAGGTTCAGTAAAGGAGTAACTGGATGTCTTCTGGTTGCCTATGAAATGCAGAAGTCAGCTAATTTTTGTATAGCTTCTATCAGTCTGAAAACATAAGAATCCCAAATTAAAAACTGATAAATTTGAGCGAAACTTTGTGGGTTTTCCTTGCTTCTCTCCCTTAATGCAAAAGTGCATGTGTGTAGGTGTATATATGAATGCAAGGCATTCTATGGCATACAGCAGATTTATTCAAGTAGCGGCATCTGAATAATCCGGGCGGTCCCTCCATGAAAGGAAGCAATTTTATAAGCTGAAGCTAAATGCTGATGCACTAATAAAGAGGTGATTCTTACTGAAGTCGAGGGCTGCATCCCAGCTTTGGGCTCGCGGACCGGTGCGGTTCACACACAGCAGCGCTGGCAGGCAGCTCCAGGCTGCGAGTCAGGGCACACGGCGCTCTGTGGCGATTCAAAAGCAAAAGCCACGCGTTACAGCATTCACACTTCAGTGTACAGTTGACTAATGACCATGAAACTGTTATTGCCACGGTTCATTATGCTGTGTCAAAAGGGACAATTATTGTTTTCCCAACAAAATGCTCTTAATTTAGTGAAACTAAACTAGCATCCGTTACAATCCAGAAACATTTAATGGAGATGATCTCTAAAATGTGGCAGGGTTGTTGGTTTTTATTACTAATTTGTGCATATTTAGAGAGCAAGTATGGAGCCCTTTGAAGATTCCAGAGGTTCCCATGGTGCTGTTTTGAGAAGTTTTGGCAGATTTTGCAGTGCTCAGATCAAGAGCAGGAGGATTTACTCAGCCACAAGTACTTACAAAACTGCAGTGGATTTATTCTTTCATTTTACGCACCAGAATTTCAGGGTTATACATTTTTGTCAAAGTATCTTTAAGATTTTTAAAATATAAATTTAAATGGACACAAAAATATTGAAATATAACCTATTTTAAAACTAGGGGCCATCTTTTCCTTCTGACTTTTTTATTGTCGTTTTGCAGAAGCCTTCACTTGCTCTTTTTCATCTCATTGTAAGAACTGTTGGCACAAAGGAAACTAGCTATTCTATGCTATCCTGTGAGGAATTAAACTAAGAAAAAGCAAGAAAAAAATCAAACATGTTATTTAGATGTTTTATGTGCAGTTGCAGGAAGTAAATTTAAAACTCATTTATAAGAAACATGTTTATACATATGTGCTGGACCGAATAAAAGAGTGAGTAGTTTCTGTTAGCTCTGGGAGATTCCTGAGGATGTGTAAAGCGGAGCAAACATCTGGACTGCCTCTGAGACCTGCCTCCTGCACCACCTATTTTAGCCACATTTTTTGCCACAAAAGAGTCAAAAGCACCATTCAGACTCTTTCCACTTTCCAGATACTTGATTTTTGAAAGTTCTTCTTAAAGCCTTGTTGTTCCTTCATGAAGTTCCTTAAGCACCCACACAAGTGGTGACGCATACTTGACAGTCTCTTAACCTGGCAATGTAAATTTCACTGTGTATCAAAGTCATGTAGAGAGATGTCTAACTCTAAGTCTCTTGACGAATATTTTCTGACCTTACCAGGTACAGGCAACTGTGAGCAGTGTTCAGCCTCATTTGTGGTGGCACCTTTTAACACGGGACACAATGGGCTGTGCTTGAAGGACTCACCTGGGTAAGTGAGAAACTTCAACTCTTCATTTGTCCAGTTACAGAAAGGCTTCAGGCATTGCTTCCCTTCCCCAGAACAGTATTCAAACCATCCATCTGAAGACAAGGCTGTGACAGAGCCCAGCCTTCGCCCTATTAGGCAAACTGGGCCACTGTGCAGCAAAGATATAACAGAGTGAGAGGTGTGTGCACAAGGAGAGCCACCAAGGAGGTATTCTCCTTGCTAAGGAAGTGGCAGAGAAGCTTCAGAGAGGTGTAATAGTTGTTTTCAAAACTCTATGATTCTGATTATTGGAAAAGAAACAGTTGACAAAGCAGCCAAAGTCTGTGGAGAGGGAGAGAACAGCAGGCACCAGTGGAAAGTACATGGTTGACAAAAACAGCTTTTTATACAGTGAAAAAAAGTATGAATTAAACTATTTGTAACAGTGTCTGTTGGACTGTGGTCATCAGATATCAGCCACAGCTTATCAACCAAACCAGTACATAATAGTACCTGACTCATCCTATAGCATTAATTTTTCAATGTTCAACTTTGCACCTGCTCTGCTGAGTACCTTTCCTTAGATTGCTTAGTTGTGTGAGAGTTACTTCTTTGGACCTGTTATGAAAGGGTAAGGACATCAGTGGTAAATAAATGGTAACATTTGAAGATGGCAGTTCAAAAATCTCTGCCCCTTCTTTTGAAATAGCTGATGTTCTATATATAAAAGTTTTATTTGATGTCATTGGTGCTTTTGCTTCTACCTATCGGTCCTTTCTTCACCTCTCAATTAGTGAAATAATGATAGCCAATTAATTTACACCCAATACCAAGTATATTAAAGGCTGCCATATCTACTCAATTTTCTTGTCTTGCCTATTAACACTGCTGTAATCTTAAACTCCTTGATCCATGGTGAGATAATCAGTAAACTTACTCCATTTTAACATTTCATTAAAGTGACAGTTAAATAGGATTAGCTGAAATGTTTGTAACTCTCATCTCACGGGGTGGGCTCCTTCCCAGGGAACCTACAAAGCACTTCCAGGGCTGCTGCTTTGCTGCGGCTGGAGCCCAGGCGGGGCTGCGGAATGGAGCTACCTGCACACCTGAGCCACAGACCGCTGGCCCCAGGAGCCACAGCTGGGAATTTCATAGTCATCAATAAAACAAAATAAGAGAAAGTCAAGGGGGATAAATGATCATCACACTTTTTTTTTGCATTTACAAACATACCATTACTACCATGACACTGTAGAGTAAAAAAGAATATGAGAAATCAAACTAGGCTCCTAGACATAGCCATTGCCATGTCAGTGTATAAAGTGTGCACACCTGTCTGCATTCATACCTTCTACCAGCTTCAGATAAATAATCTAAGGAAAATATATATATATATATATATAATTCCTGAAAACTTGGAGATCTGATAAAGCTCTGCCAATGACAACTCCTCCTGAGCTGATTAAATTGAGTCTAAATCCTGGCTTAAGTTCACTGAGCCCAAGCACTGCAAGGGTACAAGGCTCAGAAATGGTGGGAAAGGCCCCATTTGCTTTCACAGACTTCAACATGGAAGAGTCTTTTGTCATGGAGAATTTGGATTTGACCTGTGGCTAGGGCAGAGGTTTCCGACACCCTCTGTGGAACAAAAAAGTGTTTGTTTTCTCTGGATTCAAGGAAAATCCTATCAGCCACCACAGCTGAACTTCAGGGGGCAGAACAAACTGACCTTTCCCAAGTCCTGTAATAGTTACTTGACAGGAAAAAAAAAGCTCTTGTTACCAGATGCCAGATTTATTTCTTATTTTAAAAATAGAATATCTTAAGGAAAAAAAAAACAATAAGGGAACAAACAAAGAAAATGACTTACACCCTAATTGTTTCTACGAAGTAGAATTAACTAGGAATTTTCTAACAAAACACTTTTTTTTTTTTTTTTTTCACAGGGAAATGCCAAGACATCCAAACCAAGTGCTTCATAGGAACATTTGGTTTTGGCATACTTTCTTCCCAAAACACAGACCGGATTGTGACAACTGCAAAGCCATCTGCTGCCCTGCCTACTTCGAGGTCTGCGGAGGGGCCCTGGTTTCCACCTCTGCGGCTGCAGACAGCCCTGCCCGGGCCCTCCGCAGAGGTTCTTGCCCCACTGGCACTGCCCTTGCTCTGGGAGACGGATCCGCTTGTCCCAGTGCAACAGACTTCCCAGAAACCAGAGTCTCCCATTTAGATCCAACAAGCAGAGTCTCTGGCGCACTTGGTAGTGTGCAGAATCCCTGACATTGCATAACTGGCTGCTCTGTGCTGTTTTCAAAGACAAAAAGAAGAATAAAAAGATATACTTCTGGAGAAGAAAAAAAAATACAGGTGAATTGCAGGTAATTTTGGAGTAATGTAAATCCCAAGGCTGAACCAGTTCCAGTTCACCTGACTCCCTTAACTCCTTTAAACTGGCTTCTTGGTGCTCTTTTATTGCATACTGTCCTCTGGAAATCGAGCTCAGCATTAAAGCTGTGTCCTGGGACAGTTCCTGGGATCAACTGATAGACAACTTATTACTCTTTACTAATCACCTCCTTTCTAATAAAGCAGAATATCTGCTTTGCAAACAGGTCTGCTAAGAAAGGCTTTTTGTTTTGGAACCATAATTCTGGATTATCCTCTAGCACCGAAGAACAGCACTGCAGACTCACAGATGCCAATGACCTGCGTCAATCAGCACCAAAGGGCAGCTGAGATTACAACCAAATGTTTGTGTTTACCAGAGCTCGGGCAAAGAGGAATGGTCATCGTTGGTCGCGAGCTGACACTGAGTTGGAGCTGGAGCAGGTCTCCAAGTGCGGCCTTGCCGGGAGCACCTGTCTCCCCACGGCCTCAGGCGTCACCCTCTGTGGTTCTGTGGAGACTGAGAGGATGACAGTGAGAGAAAAAGGGCACTGTGGTGGGAAATAAGATGCTATTTTAGTTGAAAGGGAAATAACTGATGTGGTTTTAATGTTTCATCCCAGTGGAGTCCTCCCCTACTGTGAGTGACTTTTTAGTTTTCCTGTAAATTCACATCCCTTCATATTTATCCCTTTCTTCGGCAGCTGCTTTGGCCTCGCGCTCCGTTACCCACTCTCTCGGAGGGGGACGACCGGGCAGGGCAGCCGCGTCGCAGCCTCCTGCCCCAGCGCCGCACGTCGGGCGCTCGCCAACATCGGGGCAGCGCTCCGCGGTTCAAAGCAGCTCTTGCTCCGACTCAAACGCCTTGCTTTGATTTTTCGCCATGCTGATCAGGTGCTGCTTCTCTGGCGATCCTCAGACACCTCGAACTCACATTTAAACGAATTTCTCACCATTTTTTTTCATTATTACTCATAATGCCAAGGATCTGTGAGGACTGCAAGCGCCGGCCAGTGCTTCACCCTTAACTCGTGGGGAGCTGAGTCTGAGTCAGTCGTATCTTACAGCTCCAGCAGCAAATACATGGAGCAGAAGCAGAGACAATCATTTTACGTGCTTCTGATCTGCTCATTTTCATGCTAGACTCCCTGTGACTTCCTATTTGTGCAACATCTTCTGTCATGGAAAATATGATGTGCTGCTGATATAACGCATTGCTCGAGAGAAAAGATAGATGAAGAAACACTGATTTTGGTTATTTATTCTGGCCAGCACTTGATTTGTTCTAGCAGGGGCAAAAGGATGCAGCTCTGCACAGGTGGTCAGAGGGAGGCTCTGCCTCCAAGCAGGTTTCTCCCAGTGGGGGAGGCTGCATCCTGGGGTCCCGCTGGATCGAGGCCCTTTTGATTTCCAGATACGATGGCACAGGGGACTTCCTGAGAAAGGATGCCCCAAAAGGATGCAAATATCAGTGACATTTAATATACTCTCCCTGCGATGCCCTCACCCAGCTTCAGGGTGTGCTTGAATACCAACCTCGGTGCCTCAGACCAAAGCAAATACCAGACACCGTCTCCCCTTTTCCTGCAACTCTCCGAAGAGGAGATAATTTTTTTGAAGGCACTGGCAGAAAAAAAGCACTAAGAACAGGAGCATTTCCCTTTTTGAAAGGGCAACTTGCAAAACAATGACCCATTTCTCGCTGCATAAATTGCAAAATATTTAATATCTAGTTTTGACAAACCTGTTACATACTACTGCGTATTCTTCTGCTTTTAGTAGTAATAAGCTAAAAGAAACAAATCTAGGGATGCTTGAAAGTATATTTAATGGGATCAAAACGTGACCCTTAACAGTAGTGTTGTATTTCTTTGCAATATTGGTAACATTACCAACTTCTGAAACACATTCCTTTCCAAAATGTGTTTTAGAGTTTATACCAGTGTCTCATCACCTGCAAAGCACTACATAACTACAGTGCCACGAGACAAGGCTGGGATGCAACAAGAAAGGCTAAAAGGAAGGGAAAGGCTAAAATCTTACACTCACACAGAGAGCAGGAGAAGTCTTGATGTTATGGGAGTTTAGTCTGCAGCTCCTGTGAACGGCAATGCCTTCTGCAGCACAACTATGCTTAAATCTGGGGCAAAATAGTGTTTCAGAGGAAGGAACAGTCAATATGGCTCAGTGTGAGGGACACTGGATGGTCTAAAATGATTTGAACTACACACCAGCCTCATACCTGCTTGGTCTATAAATTTGGAATAATGCAGTCTGAGCCAGATAATGGAGTCTCTAGCTCCATGGGCAGATGAAAATTCCTATTTACAGCATTATACATAAATGATGAAAGAAGAAAGGGTGTCCTGTGTAATGAAAGTAACTCCTACTTCTAAAAAGAGAAAAACTGGCCATTATAGAGCATTTTTCTGAGAATAAACAGCACCACAGAACCGCTGCACAGCATGTACAGAATGGAAAAAGAATGTGATGTAGGAGGAATGTGAAAGGAACAAAAAAGTGTAAAGCATCAGGAAAATGTAATTAAGCTTGCAATATAAAAGCTGCATTTAAAGAGAAAGTTCTACACTAACAGCTCTATCCCATTTATATTTTTATAGAGAGAACCTCAAAAAAAGTCAGATTTTGTTTCTAATGGAATGACAGCATTTCCTTATTTTCAAAGCAATTCGTAGAGCATGAGGGCTCTGCATTAACTGGCTTTAAAAGACCTGTTTAGAAGAGAGTTTTTGCACTCAACTATACGTAACCACACACACATGCTCAACAAGGAGGAATCTGCTATCGTGCCTCTGTGATATGTGCCATGCTCAGGTGTCTGCACAGGCTGTATATGCACTGTATATGTTACAGGGGATTCAGATGTATACAATAGCCAACCTTTTTTATCAAGAAGGCTTCTCAGCTCTTGCTGTGAAGTTCCGAGTAACTATTGCAGGAAAAAAAGGTGCAAAATGGACACAAATGCAAGCTTAACAGAGAAAATCTTTTTTTAGTTTACATCTTTATCACATTTAAATGTTACCACCTCTTGATACTTTTTTTTGGGGGGGGGGGGGGGGGGGGGGGGGGGGGGGGGGGGGGGGGGGGGGGGGGGGGGGGGGGGGGGGGGGGG